>JACGWL010000007.1:4308637-4502277 GCA_034509725.1 Sesamum angolense | reverse complement strand
GATGTGCTTAACAGGTCATGTGCCATCATAAGCAGAGCGCTGCGAGCCTTCTAAAATGAGCAGAAGATCTTCTATTAAATGTCAGCGCTGAAGAGAATACCTTGCTGCAAGAACGGGGTTCCTTCCTTTCCTCTGGCGAATTCCATCATCTTTTCATAAAGAGTGTCAGCTATCAGGGGGCTCCTAGCACTTGCCTCATTCCTAGAGGTTCAACGGTATAAGATCGTCATGCTCTGCTGATTTGAATCTTTGGGGGAGGGGGGGGGGTTGATGGTCTCCATAATGAACTGCCGAGCTTCTCACAGATGAGTGGTTGGCGCATCATGCAGAGTTGGCGAATCAAAAGCTTGAGAAGGGGCATGAGATGCCCTATTGATTGCTTCGGAGGTGAACAACGAAGACTGCTGCGCAGAGAGGAAGTTTTCCATCAAAGGATACATCGTCACCTCATTATCAGAGCTGGTCATTTCTCACGTCTATAGCTCAAGTGTTCCCATAGATGATACCAATGATGCATACCAAGATCCAGTCGCACCACAATGGTCAAAGGAAATTCACAAAAATCCTAGATTATCAGTGGACTAACATGCAAAACAACGGTTAGCATTTCGATGGTTAAGTCAATAACGCATTTATTGATGAAGTAAAAAAGAAACATCAAAAGGAGAATAATGATTGAAAATAATGTTAAAGTGATATAATTTGTGGGGAGTACAAAAAGTATGCTGAAATTTACTAGAAACCGAGTGAGAATGAGAATTTTAGTGTGATAGCTTGTCTTTTAGCAAAATAACTGCACAATGCCTCAATTTATAGGCGTTTGTATTATAGCATCTAGAAGGTAGTTAAGGTGAATCTCGTACCGTTGGATAGTTGCAAGTGTTAGCTACAATTGAAAAAAAAATTAGGATTTGAATTTATCTAAACAAAGATATGACCTTTTAATAGAGTCTTACCAGTCTATCCAAGTATCCCGAGATTCAATTACTTGCTAACTAAAGAGCTCATTCCAGTCAGGTCTCTTAGAGTTAATTAAAGATTTTTTACTTTACATATCTTAAGGTGTCTGCAACTATATGATGTCTCATCTCTGTTGTATTATGACTCAACTAGCTGGATTGAATTTGTTTCTTGGGTCTATCAGGTTAGTAAGGTCAATGCAAGCTATAGGCTTTGTTACCTTGCTCATAGACCAATACGGTTTGTCCTGCTGAATTATACTGGTGGGGAGCCACTACCATATTCTTGAATTCTGAGAAAAAATATTTGAGGAGTATCATAACTAATGTTAACAAATTCTTATAGATTTGGTCCAACAATCAAATTATGGACCAAATTTGCAAACATTTTGTAAACATAGGATACAAAAATAATGACTCATGAATATTAAATACCAAAATCGAATAAGTGAATAATTATAGGGACCAAAAATATAACTTACCTTTTTGAATATATAGGAAAAATTGCATAAAAACCCCCTGTGTTTTAGAAGTTCGGCTAAAAACTCCTCGTGTTTAAAAATATATATAAAAATATCCTGTGTTTTTTAAAATGTTGCACACATACTTCTTTCGTTAATTGTCTTTAAGGGTGTTAATTTTTTTGATGATTTGCTCGTTATGCCCTTGTCTTATATGATTTTCTTCTAATTAAAAATGAACGGTCTATATCTTTAATAATCTATAAAATATATTTTTTGTATTTATATATATATATATATATATACACAATTAACACAAAACAAAATTATTATATTATAATATATGTAATATATACAAATATTTCATATAATATGTATTATATACATATGTATGTATGTAGTGGAGGTGGTAGCGGCCGAGGCAATCTCACCATAGCCCCCCGATCGGAGCAACGGCGACGTCGCCACAGATCTGAGATAGCGACATCGCTCGTCGCTGGGGCGACGCCACAATGGCTCGCTCAACCCACCCAGATCTGTGGTGGAGGCAGGAGATGCAGGCAGGGGCGGAGGCGGAGCGTAGGCGAGGGCGGAGGAAGGGGACACAGGTGAGGCGGCGGTGTGGCTAGCGATTGGGGGCGTCGGGGAAGACGATCAATTTTTTTTTGTAATTTTATGTATTTATTATTTGTTTATTTTTTGTTATGTATATTTTAATGTAATGAATTAATTTAATTATGTATTTTTATTTCTAAATATATTATATTAAAAAATTAAACTTTATTTACTGAATTTTTATAAATAATATAATTTTAAAATGTATCCAACATAAAAATATAATTTATTAATAATATTTTAGACATAATATTTTAATTTAAAAAAATTATAAATAATATTAAATAATCTTAACATTTTGATGTTTTCATATATAAAATGTGTATAATAATTTAATGGGTAAATTGCATAAAACCCCTCTACATTTTAGGGAAATAGCGCAAAACCCCCATGTGTTAAAAAAATAGGCAAAAAAATCCCTGTTTTTTTCCAAAATGATGCATACTCTCCTCCTCTATTAGTTAAGCCCTACTAACGGCATTAAATTTTTTGCTGAATTGACCGTTACCCTTTTTATAACCATCGTTGATCTTTGAATGTAAAAATGAACGGTCCAAATTTAAATATTTATTTATTTTTATATACTTTATATATACATTATATATATATTAGATAATATATATATGTGTGTGTACCGGCCACAGCCGCCCAAATGGGCGACGGCGATGTCGCCCAGAACAGTTTGGGCAACTTCGCCGTCGCCTGAGCAAAATGGGGGCGACGAAATGCCGTAAGCAAGAAAGACGATCGGGTCGGGAAAAGGGGGAGACCTTGCGGCCCGTCGCCCCTAATTGCAGGTTCTGGGCGACGGAGGCCCACCTCCGTCGCATGTCTTCTTCTCCATCGGCGACACGGAGAAGAAAGTAAAAATATAAAAAAAATAATAATTAAATGTCGCTCCCTTGCCGTGGGGGCGACATCGCCCCTGATGCCCAGGTTCTGGGCGACGGAGGTCCGCCTCCATCGCCCAGTCTTCGTCGTCGACGGAGAAGAAGAAGAAGAAGAACGATTATTATTATTTTTAAATAATAATATTAAATGTTTAATTTTTAATGTAATATACTTAATTAGTATATTTTATAAATAAATATTTACCTAATTAATATATGTAAATCATAAATACTTAATAATATAAATTAAAAAATTGATAACTTAATTAGTATATTTAAATAATAATATATTATTCAAATAAATATTAATTTATATTTAATTAGTATATTTTATAAATAAAATATCAAAATATATTTTAAATTAAATAATAATTTAATTTAATTAATAATATATATCATAAGTAATTTTGATTTATATTTATATATACTTTTAATTTAAAGAATGAATTTTAAAACATGTGCACATTATCAAACAAAAGGGTAAATTGGACATTTTGCCCACTTAAAAAATCTGAAAATCAGCAAAAAATAAGGACAACTTGCACAAGCCGTGAGTATGGCTCACTCTCCGTTAGTTTCTAATGGAGAGGGTATTTTGCTGTATTTTAGATAATACGGGGGGTTTTTTGCCTATAAATATAACACAGGGAGATTTTGCGCTATTTTCCTAAAACATAGGGGGGTGTTATGCAATTTACCCTAATTTAATTGATGTAATAATATTTTTTACATATAAATATTTCATGAATACTAATTATTTAGTATTTGTGATATGTTTTTAGTAAAATGTGGAAAAACTAAAAAAACACCCTAAACCTAAACCCAAATCACTCTTCTCTCTCTAGCGGCTGATTTCTTCTCCCTCCCATGAACGGTCTTATTCTCCTAAGTTTCTCCCCATTCTCCTTCCCTGTGACATCGATTTCCTTGCTCTGCCACCCGTCTCTCTCTCCTCCTTCAATATCACTCTATTATATAAGCCTCCATGGTTTTCGGGTTGAAGTGAACCGATTGAAATCTCCATTTCCTCTTCTCCAAAACTCCTACTCCGTTTTAAAGTTCTTTGTGAACCAGTCTAAGTGACAATAACCTTTGTGGTTCTCTAAGTGGTACCTGTATGGTGATTCTGGTGATTGGTGTTGTGAAGCAGCCTTGAGCGGGTTGCCAACCTTATTTGTGGCCTGTGGGGCTCCTCTAAGGATCTTGGCTCCCTGAGCCTTTTACAGTGATGGATTCACTTTGTGTCGTACTTACATTCTGTAAAGATTACTTTTTCTGTAAGTGCTTAAGGTTTTCGAACCCCCACATATTTGTGTAATAGTTTGATTAGGAATTTTGGTTACATGCTCCACTGTCAAGGATAGATACCTAACAGTAGGTCAATATTATTCCACTCTCATTTCTAGTGCTTATAAATCACTCTCCATCTTTCTTAATAGAGAGGGTTTTTTGTTTTTGTAAGGTTTATAATTATAAAGGATTTTTTTAGGCTATTTAATTAACACGATAAATTTTTAGCAATTTTCAAATAACACAGGAGGTATTATGCAATTTTCCGGAATATATATGCATTTTGTAAAAGAAAAAACAGGTATTAGGTGTAAACACATGGAATTCAGGGCAATATGGTCGTTGAAGTTGATAAGTGAACCCCCTTCTAATTTTAAAAAATCGTCGGCCGGCGAAATCACAACCCTCATATGCTATTTACAGCTTTGGCATTTTAGTTTTTTGTATTCATGTGACTAATATTACTTCTTACTTCACTCAACAACAAAATTAATGCCTCAATCAAACTCCCGTTGCAAAATGTAATAACACCACAATGCATTGATTGATTACAAGGAAAAAAGAAAGTACCAACAATCTACATTTCATAAACACTAAAGTCGATCCGCAACATCATTCTTCACTTGTCCGAGTTCATTTCACCATAAATAATTTAAAACAAGTAAAATTAATGTTCCAATCAAACATTTATGCAAGATATTCACCTTATTCCTCATTTAGGACACCTCTTTTTTCATTTTGTCCAGTTTGTAAGGAGCCCATGTATGATTTTTCTTCGCCCTTGTACACATTGGTGGATATTTCCATGCAAAAATTTAACATCCACTTGCAATATTATCACAAACATGAACCTTCTTCTAGGACTTGAGTTGGTCCACGAGGTTCTCAAACATACTTTTCTACCACAGTAGCACATTATAGTTGATTTTGTTGAAAAGGGCTCACTTGTTGACGCCATGGAAGAGGCCGAAAGATGGTGTTGAGCCCTAATTTTTCATTTCCCCTACTCTGTGCCAAGTCTTTTATTTAACCCACAAAAGCTCTCTTGTTTTCCCTCCAGTTCTGCCACATAATGGACATGTGGCTCTCACAAGCCAATTCCATCAAAAAACTAATAGCGGAACCAAATGTGAAAAAAACTAAAACAAATAATGTCGTGAAACTGAAATTCTCATCATGATTGGAGCAAAAAATGAACATAACTTGGAGGGTTTATAATCAAGAATTTGTCGAGGCAAATACCGGGCTTGGAGAATTATATTCGAGCCAACATCTTTGCAAGTAATCATGTAATTGGAATAGGATAAGATGGGATATCCAGGCTAATTTCCCTTAAGGTGCCTAAAAGTATGTTAAAAACAAAAATATATCTCACTGTAATATGCTCAAAAAAATTAATAATAAATACTATATGATGGAGCATGCCCGCTCTCTTACCAAAAAAAAAACTTATTGCATCTTTAAATATTTCACTTCCATTACCATCGAGACTGTGAATATCAAAATTGTATCCTTGTCATTCACCTGTGCAACAAAATCCTGAAAGAAAAGAGAGAACAAAGATGCACTTGCTATATAAATGGTACATAGGACAGAACATACACTTCTAGGAACAAAGAGGAAACTAAACGATCATCCATGTCAAATGCCGATAGCCAGCCCATTTAGCAGCAACACGGATGCCGATTGCCAATGCAGCACATAATAGGGGAACCGGAACCCTGTTTATTGCTCCGGCATCTTCATCTTCCTTTAAATGTGAAGGGATATTAGAGTGGTGAAAGATAGCCAAAGCCAAATAGGAAGCCATGACAATTACTCGGACCCAAGGCTCCCCTACAGCAGATAAAACAGCAGCAACAGGCAATGCAGAAGATACATAATCTCTCTTCTTTACTAACCTTGCAAAACCGAATAAACCTACGAGTAATGTCCAGAAAAGGGGCTCAGATATGTAGTTTGCCACAGCAGCAAATCCAATTAGGCCAGCCACCGTGAGTAGATGTGGCTGGCTGTTCACAGTATCTGGAGAGGCAGCCTCGGCAACAGCAAGTACAGCAGATACCAGCATGATGATCAATGTTAGCTCTGGAATTGGAGCGGAAGCAACTATACCAGAATAGAAAGCACGAATAGTGTAGAATATTGTCTCAACTCCTCGTATTAAAGAAGTGACTGGAGCTCCAATGAAGTGGAATATAAGGGCCAGCACAAATTTTGATATGTATGTTAAGAGTCGACCAATGGCAGTGACAGCCGCTCTCCAGTTAGAGAGTTCCCACAAGACAGTTCTCCAGGCATAGAGCATGAATGCCAGCACTGTGAACAGTCTTAAAGGATTTAGAATTGATAACATTTCTCTTACAATAGAATGGGAACAATCAAGAAATACACACAGCTTTAGTATGTAGATTGTAGAGCATTCTCTTTAACACGACAAAAAATGCACAAATCAAGTTATAACACAATTATATACCCATATTTTGACAAGCATATGGAAGTCAAAAAAATATACTTCAAATTATTATTCCTTTTGATATTTCAGAAACTCACAAATTTCTCCTTAAAGACAGATTAACGTAACAAAAGCCAAAAACATGTGAATATAACAGAGGCTTCCATGGTTACTAGGCAAGGAAGAGTGGATGACAGAATTTAACTATTTATTGAGGCCATATGCTTATGAGATGAACTATTTATACTTCTCTGTGCACCGTCATGCATGCATGCATGCATACATGTATAAGCCCTTGCAGTAGATCCAGAGGCATTCTGTCGCAGTTAACTAATAGAGGAATAATTATAAGTATGCATGTCGACGTTTCCACGACAGGGAGTTTTCGTTTCTGACATTTATTCCAGTGGGATACGAAAGTATTGCCTAGATATCAATCCATCTGCACTAATGACTGAAACTTTTAGCTCAAGTTTCCACAGATAATAAAAAAAACAACGCTTCTTATTATGCTTTTACATCAACGAACCAGTATACTCCTCTTACTGGACTCAAGGATGATGTACATTGAATTAGTTAATTCACTGAAAAGGTTCCACTGACCTTGAATTGGTGAATGATATAATAGGCATGGAAATCTCAACCATTTGAAATCCCGGTAATAAAGAAAAACTTTTTAGTTAGTGTATCCAAAAACAAAAAACAGGATCAAGGCAATAGGAAGGTTATAAATATTGAAGCTTGTTCCTTTAGCACACTTCAGAACTGAATTGCATCGATCTGTTTCCATAGACATGCAGAAAAACTGAAATAATTAAAATCCAATTCAAAAAATATTCCAAACCCAAGGAGCCTTTAACTCAATAATGGTTATAAGTATCTAAAACCATTTTAATTTGTAAAAATCAAGACAACAAGCAGTTGTACACAAAACAACTCACTAAAAGAAGCTCTCTCTAAACCCTTAATTTGATATGTAGCTACTGCAAAAAGAGCAAGTCAATTTTGAATCCCTAAACCCTATTGCTGAATTTGTACCAGAAGAAACAGAAAACATGAGTATTTTCAATCTCCGGTCAAGGACTCAAGCCAGGAAAAACAATTTTATTTTATTTATGGAGAGTAAGCAATTACCAAGGGTCAAACAAGAAACTCTCACTTCCTTTCCTGATCGCTTCTGATCCATCACAGGCTATCCCATGACAATACATAAAAGAACTCACCACCGTGACAGCCGGGAGTCCGTGACATGACAAACTTGACCACCCAAAATGAAGTTCAAAATTATTGATGCAAAACAAAAAGAGACTTCATTGAATTACGAGTTTGTTTCATCAAGCCTACTATTCGTGTTCTGGTGTTGCAGATATTCTAATCATAGTATGGTAAAGAAGATAGAAAAGGAATGTGTACATTACATATTGATTGATAATTCTATGAAGTTTCTACACTGCCTTCAGTGATTTCTGATTCAAGAATATGCCAGTTTTCTTGAGAAAAGTGCTTTATGGAAGAGCAGAAATGTGACTTTTATTTTATTCACAAAACTATACCTTCAAATATATATATACTAGTCGTCACTGCACACGCTTCTCGCCAGCATTTAAAAAAAATTGTGATATGAGATGGAGGAAAACAAATCATGATGAGAAAAAAAAAAAATTCATGAGAATAAAGAAACGTGGCATGAGATGACAGATAAATAATATTTTATAATCGGAAGTTTATTCAAAACATAGAAATTTGTAAAGTTGATACGGACAAAGAGTTTTCTTTTATACTAGTATAGATATATATATATATCAATATATATTAAAATTTTGAATAATCACCATTCTAAAAGGCAAATATAATTTCTACAGAAGGTAGTGAATGAATAAGAAAAAACAAAAAAGAATTCAGAAGTGGATTAGCAGGCTCGTTAAGGAACAGAGGAGAGTTTTGAAACTGGAGGAAAACAAATGCAATTAAATTGAAATTAACTACTCTACATAAACCAAAAAACTGGAATTTCTGCAACATCATCATGCTGTTCACCATCTAGAGGAATGGGTCAGAAATAAATTCAAGAGTCAAAAACATTTATTAAAGAAAAAGACTGAATTAGCATAAAATGGCTCGGGGTCGTAAGACTTAGCCATTTGTAGCTCCGGGTTCCTCACATCAATCGGAAAAACTTTCATATTAATTTCGCGTTCTGCACCACTGCTGAAACTAACAATAGACTGCCATTTTCTAAACACTATATGTAATCCAAGAAAAACCTATTTCATCAGTGTTGTGGTTGTGCTTATTTGTCATGACTTCTAAAACTATTTCAAGACCCATTTCATCACTCAAAAAATGAATCACTGTGGTTTAAACTCATCGTAGATCATAATGTGACAAAAGAGGTGAAGAGTTTAAGACCCACAATACTTAATGAGTATCCTACCATTTCTCTCATTTTTAATCTGTACGTATTTACTTGTTAAAAAAATTTTCTGATTCTCATCCTGATTCCCCAAGTAATAGTCCTTCACGAGCTTTTTCATTTCTAATCTGTATGCAGTTATCATATTTCTAAGACCTATTTCATCCCTGCTCAGTGCTTACTTTTCATGACTTCTAAATAACTATTTCCACGACCTATTTTATCACTCAGAAAATGAATCACTATAGTTTAAACTCATCCTAAGTTATAATGTGAATTACAGAACTGGTCAGAGTTTAAGACCAACACTTAATGAGTACCCCACCATTTCTCTCATTTTTAATTTGTACATAATTACTTATTAAAAAAACTTGTGATTCTCGTCCTGATTCCCTAATAATAGTCCTTCACACGAGTTCTTTCATTTATAATCCATATGCAGCTACCTTCTTAGGAAGTTTCTGTTTCTAATCCTGCTTCCCTTAAATTATTTCACCCCTGAGTAATTTGAACATGTCCTCTACCATTTACATTCTGCCAGAAGGAAACATTTTGAAGCATGAGGCATGATTATTTTCCCGTCTCTGACATGATTCAACTGCTAGATTCTAAAGATACACCAGCCCATAAATATGAAAATACTGAAACAAATTGAATTTTAGCTTCAGTAGTATCATGAAATCATAAAGTACAGTGAGTTTATTTATGTCGTATGTAGTTGTCCAGTCCTTCACCATAGAAAATAAATTTCATGTGGAAGCTGTATTTGGTCTCTTGTAGGCAATAAATGTTACCAAGTAGGTCATATAAGTGAGAGAAAGAACAAGAGCTGCATCCACACTAGTTACTGAATCGTATTTGCTGAACATCTGACAACATAATGGGCATTCAACTGAAATATGACATGATTTAATAGAACATTCCAAAACTAAGAAGTTAGGGATGAACAGCAGAACCAGAATAATATGTTCAATGATTCCTTTCCTTGAGCTATTGGACTCCGTCCTAACTTATACTGCCGAGACTGGTTTAGTTTTCCATCAGAACAGGGTTTTCAGCATATTCTTTTAGTAAGTGTCAGTAATCTCATTGCCATAAATGAGGTTCTCACAGGAATGAATTCACACATTCAGTTTCTGAGGACACACCCATGATATAATACTATAAGTAAACAGAAGATCATCAAGCGTTCCTTGCTGCAGTTTCCAGAAAAAATATATATGATTTCATTATTAAGCAAGCAGAGAAACATCTATAGTTCCTTTAACACCGTATGCACCACAATAAGCAAAGAGTGAGAGTATCCTATCTTCTTTGCTACTTCCTATTCAAGAAATTGCATGTAGACGCAAGTCTCCAACTGTCGCAGACAATTGTATTCATCGGCCATAATTCTTCTTCATTTATATCCACACTGCAAATTTCATGTTCAGAGTGGCAAAAGAAAAAGAATCCATTATTTCTACCGCAAAGAAGAACACAAGAACCGAACTTATCATTAGACAAACTAAGCAAAGAAGAACAATACTTCATTTCTCAATAAACTAGCCGACTGTATTGCATTTTACAGCACAGCTACCCAATAATTGTACATAACATCAGAAATGACACTACAGAGAGACCCATATGCATCCTAAAAGTCCTCGGAATCTAAACTCCAAAAACTAAAATAAAATTGATAACAAGAAACAACACTCGTAACTCTGTAATTAACATAAAAACCAATAATGCATTAAAATACTATAAATTAGCAGGGAAAAATCCAGAAAAACATAGCATATAAAGAGAAGATTTAGCATACCAATGAGCCAAGGCCACCTAACAGGCTTATCAGGAGCTTCTTTAGTCAAATTTCTGAACCTTTCAGGCATACTGCTCTCCCCACGAGCCTCCGTTTCTTCTTGCTGCCTGTTATGAATGAAATCACCTCCATTTTGAGCATTTACAGTAAACCCACGAGATTTTACTGGAAACCCATTTAAAGTTTTATTAAATGGCCCGTAAAAATTGTGGGTAATCCGGAGTTTGTTTAAGGGCTTTGCCTTTGTGGTTAACGAAGAACTCCCAAACGGAAATGAATGATTAATGTGATGAATTCTAGGGGAACTTTTGGGTGAGAAGAATTTTGTGCAGGTTTTTTGGTGGAGGGTTGAGAATACCATCGACATGATAGGGGTTTACGAGTACACGCAGTTTGTTGAGCATAAGGGCGCTGGATGAGTTTGGAGGTTGATGATGTTGTAGACGATGATGATCAACAGTGCAGAAAACAAAAGAAGAACAAAGTCGTGGTATTTGTAATGACGTTTTTTGTTGTTTGACTTTGCAATTTTACTATGTTTGCTGGTCCACTTGTACAGCTTAGTCAGCAGCCTAATCAATTTTAGTTACGAGAATTCCTTACAAATATTTTGGTGGGTTTAATGTAATTTACCTCCTGTCATATAATTAATGGGCAAATTACCCCTAAATAGGAGGATAAATTGCTTTATTTTAATAAATACAGGAGGATAAATTAATATATTTTAAAAAAACGTAGAGGGTAAATTATCAAAAAAAAAAATTATAAGAAATAATTTGCACATTGCAATATCACAGGGAGTAAATTGTATTTTTCCCGATACTTTTGGGTATGGTGGTGGAGTTTCTGTATTTAAAGGAAAGACTCTTCCTCTGTAAACACACACAGTAGGGTAAATTGTAATTCGCCCTTCAAAATTTAACAAAGTTCATATAGTTCAAGATTTAAAGTAATTTTACAATGCCATTGAATGGTGAGTAGGGGGTTTTCGGGAGAATTTGAAAAGAAATGTCACTGATACACAACTTTAGCAGTCACAAGTGATCTGAAAAAGTTAAAAAAATTATTTTCTCAACTTTTCACTTTTCTCTCTCATCTTTAACTTCTCATTTTTTTCTTTTCTCAACTTCGACATCTCTTTTTCTTCTCTTTTCTTTATTATTTTATTATTTTTATACTTTTTAATATTTTATTAATTTAATTAATATATTTTATAATAATAATAATAATTTATTTAAAATTTTAAATTAATTATGCACACACATATAAGTGTGCAACGCATGCTCGTCTTTATATAATTAAAAAGCATTTTGTTGGTATTTCTTATTTATTCATATGTTAATATTTTTTTTTTTTCTCAACTTGTCATTTTTCTCTTTTTCCTTAACTTTCTATTGTCTCTTTTCTCAACTTCCACATCTCTTTTTCTTCTCTTATTTTTTATTATTTTCTCATTTTTTATACTTTTTAGTATTTCATTAATCTAATTAATATATTTCTAAAATAATAATTTTTTTTAAAATTTTAAATTGTTTGTACACACACATATAAGTGTATCACATATACTCCCCAGCCATTGTTTACTTGGGCTCGTTAGCTTCAATAACATGAATTGTACATGTTAGTGGGCTGTTTATTTGAGGAACGGTGACTTAAATTTGAAGGCTTGGCCCGATAATAATTAAGTTCAGCTTAAATAACAATCCACCTCTTGATGTGGGTTGAGTCATTCAACTCAACAGACACAATCCCACTTCCCTTATTTTTTCTAAAAAAAAAAAAAAAAAAAAACTAAACCACCCAGGGGTAGGGGAGCTTTCGGGGTCCCCATCCCTTCTATATTAGATTCTCAAAATGTCCGAATTTACAATGGGGGATAGTAACTCCCTAGAAACATCTAGAAAACAATAAGTAAGGAGTACAACTCCCTTACAATTGAGCATGAAAGCATAAACGAGGAGTATTACTCTCTTACAAAAAAACATTACTAGATCTAAGACAAAAGTCAGTGACAGGAAATGGCAAAAGAATAAGCAAAGTCACTTTAGTGGCTGAATTCATTTAACCTGCAACAGATTGCCAAAACAATATCTCCAAACAAAATGCAGAGGAGACCACCTCCATAGAACCAGACATAAATCAGGCAATCATACACGAGGAAATTCAAAAGCAAAACATGCAAAAAGTCTAAAAAATACACTCTATGATCACAACATAAGGTCAAGGATCTCTCCCCAGAAATATATACATCCAAGCAGACAAAAATAGGAGGGCAACTCTTTTGTTAGTTCTATGAACAAGGGCAGAATAGCAATGATAGCAAGTAGAAACGACACAGCAATGAGCAACATGCTCCGAAGAAATAGGCAATCATACAACAAGCAATCTACAATCATAGGAGGGTTGCTCCTTTAGTGCAATGAATCAGATAGATAAAGCGCAGCAATGAGCAACATGCTCCCAAGAGACAACCAAGCAATGCAAACTATCTACTAAAAATCATCAAGTGGTAGGAGAGCATCTCCTTAGTTACAAAGTACAGAGATTTGCCCAAAGTATTACCCATAAAGCATCGAGTTAGAGGGAGTTGCCACCACATAGAAGCAGAAAAAGAACGGAGATTTCCCGGTACTGTTATTTTCAGCTACGAAATGACCGAAACTAAGAGTACTAGGAAATACGAAGATAGGGCATACGCCGACAGTCAAGTTTAATGATATTTGTAATTTTACCTTCAAGTTGACCATTGCTAGATATAAACAGGTATTTAATTAGTCTCTAGTGTCATGGACCATTGCTAGACAATCACTCATGATGGTGGGCTTTCGTGATTAATGATTGATCATAAATAATTAAAATTAGATTTAATTATCAATTGTGTTGAACACTAGCCCAAAACTAATTGAACTATCATTAACTAATAAAAATATATTTTGTTAATCACGCAAGTATATTATTATGTATGAATATACAATTATATCTAATGCATACTTGGGTTCAATGGTACTGCAGGGATTGAAGGATTTTTAAGAATAATTCTATGATTGTGGAGACTAATCTGCAAAGAGGAGCTAGCACTCCGCTTAAGTCAATAATGCTCTTAAATGAAAGGAAACTTGAAAACAAGTGAGAAGAGTGGTGAAATATGAGTATGTGGTGTGATAATTTCGAGTGTGCAAAATAGGCTAAATATAGCTCTAGAAACGAGAGTAACAGAGAGTAAAAGTGTGAGAGTTATAAAAATGAAGATATGTTACAAAATGACTAACAAGACCTCTATTTATACAAAACAAAAATATGGGAGCTTGTCATAAAGAGTCCTATGCCATTTATATTAGCCAACTAACCGAAAAACCCCTGTGTGATTTGGAGTTGTATTGATTGAGATATATCTTGTTGACTAGGTCTGTTTGAAAATTCAAAAAATTCAAAAATTTATTATTTGTAGATTACCATCTCGCTTTATATCAATCTACTAAGAGCCAGCTGAAAATATTTTAGGACAACGTGTCTCAATGTGTTGATGAGCTGTATGACGTGTCCTGCTGGGATGGATTCTATTCCTGAGCTTGGCAATTCAATAAAATCAAATGAATATAATCTTATGGACCTTACCTCCCAACTAGGAGGCCAACTAGTTTCCAACCAGCTGGGCTAATGCGTGTTGTTTGTGGTTTTAACTCATAAAATGTTCATGGATCATCAATATTGCATAGATGAGTAATTAACATAGTAGCAAAGGAGCAAGGCTGATTGCTTAGTAGAGGAAATTGCAATACAAAGTTTTTTCATGAAAAGGCTTCGAGTCGGAAAAAAAAAAAAAAAAACCTTCTATATAAAAAAATAAAATAAAAAGGATGACGCGGGTGAATAGCAAGAAAGACTAGAGGCAATTAAGAGGATTATCACCTATTAATTTCAAATTCTATTTCAATATGTCCGTCCAACAGGTCATGATGGAGGTAGCGTTGTCCGTTCTACAGCCTCGCATTACTCCATAAATGAATGTCCGGCTTATTACACCATATATGACTAATAAGGTACGGGTTGCTCTTTTTCAAATGTTTCCTTATGAATCTCCAGATCCTGATGGTTTTTCTCCATTTTTTATTAGAAATATTGGCCTATTGTGGGAAATGGTTTATCTCAATTTGTGTTGGATATACTGAATAATCATGTTCTTACACTAGAGTTGAATTTTACACATGTTTTTATTCTCAAGTCCAAAAATTCGGAAAGAATTATGCAATTTCGGTCGATTAGTCTTTGTCATGTCGTTTATAAAACTGTTTCTAAAGATGTGGCTAATCAACTAAAAGATTGTTTGGACTATATTATACCGCCTACTCAATTTGCTTTTACAGTTAGACGGTTGATTACGGACAATGTACTGCTTGCTTTTGAGGCTTCTAATTTTCTGAAACATAAACTGTATGGGAAGAAAGGTATATGCAAAAGGCATCTATTTATACATTTATACATTTATATTAAGGGAGAACACCTAATTGGGGTAACTCCCTATTTGGTCTGTTTTTTTTTTTTAATTGTTTTAGTTTTTTGTCTTTTCTCAACCCCCAACTTTCTTCTCTCTTCCCCCGCTATTCTCAAAATAACTTCTCATAATCTTTATTATTTTACTATTTTTTATTTATTTAATTAACATATATTTTTAAAAATAATAATTATATTATTTAAAAATTTTAGTTGCACACAAAAAGAGTATGCCAAAAAATTACTAGTACTATATTAGAAAGGAAGCTTGTTTGTGTCTAAAATGGCAGTTATTCAAATATTTTTACAAAATTTGCCCTTTTGCTTTTGTTTATTACATTTGCTTATTTCTTTCTATAAAATAAAATTAATAATTTGTGGAGGACTAAATTGAAAACTTAACATCTAATTGGTAGTTCTTGTACCAATTTTTTAAACTACCAAAGTTTGCCCTTCTGCCACAACGTCCCATGTTCTTCAATCTCAACCTTTTCTTTCTGTGTTCAATCTCAACTAAAACCTCTATCACAACTACCGCTCTCGCACGTCCAAGCTCCTGAACTCGCTGGCGAAGCTTAATTCTTCGGAGCCACCACCACTAGATGATGTGTTTTCAGTTGAACCAAGGATATCGAGAGCTTCGATATTCCTAATAGAACCTCACTTTCTTTGTGACGCAGTCGTCGTTACCTAGCCTCTCAAATCTGTTGTTGCTTACTCAAACAACTTCTCATCTTTTCAATCTACTAAAATAATGTTGATCTCAACACCATGAGACTTTTAATGAGAGCTTTGAGCCGAAGCCGCATTCGGGGTTACTGAAATCGCCTTTCTCAACGGGCTCTATGTTTGACTTTATTCGCATCAGAAAGCAAAATTGGACGAAAATTCGTGCATAATGCTTTCAAGAAAACTATCTACAAACACTAGAATCGACATGACTTATCATTTGAGTCATCTTTTTCGCCGCAAATCCAGCCACATCGAAAGATAAATCAGAGTATTATTCTGTCTTTTTTTATATGTAACTCAAGAAATCATTGAAGAATGAAGAAATGTCCTCGGACGAAATTGCATATGGCCAGAACTTGAGATTAAAGGATGAAGAAGCCTACGCAGAAGATGCAGTTGGTCATGAGCATCTACCAGTTCAAGGTGATGCTCTTGACTCCAGGTGACGACGACGGGGGCGTTTTAGACTTTCCAGCTATCCATAAAACCGTAGCGGCAAGGTCGAGGAGACGATGCCGCTGAGGTTATAAGTCTTGACGTTGATTTTGACTTTTGAGTTTGCAATTTTTAACGCTGAGAGAGGAGAGAATTTGTTCTTAATAAAAAAAGGTATAATATTTTCTGTTTTTTCTTTTCTTGCTTCCTTTATATATATAATAAATTCACAGCCATAGAATTTCTGTTTTCTATGTCTGTACGTACGTAAGAATAGAATATGCAAAGTCACTAAAGTTGAATATATCAAGATAGAAATAGCCAAGTTGTAGTTGTAAATTTTTCTTTTTAATTAAATCTGTTAAAAAAAATCCTAAGTTATTTTATGTACTTTTCAGAATCAGCTCTTTGCTTTTATAGATTTTTTTTTGTCAAATTGAAATCATCAATTTAATAAATAAAGATTGCATTGTAACGTTTACTTCTACATATTGATTAATGTATATTAATATTTCAATTGTAGATTATGTGTGCTAAAATAAAAAAATGTGAAATGTTATATTATTTTGATTAAATGGTACATCTATATTTTGTTTATAATTAAAAAAATATTATATCTTTTTTATTTACACTTAAAATAATTCAAGTGCGCGAGACCGGTTGCTAGTATTTATAAAAGAAAAACCTATTAATCATACCAATTTTTAATTGTCCAATTTTACCTTTTCATTCATTTATTCTTTAAAAAAAATACCCATAATAGTAATTTTAATATTTTTAATATTCAAAATTATAATTTTTTTTTCTCATCCGACTACTCCACTTTTCTCTCGCATGTTCTCCATATTTTTTACCCGCATAAACTTCCATAATTTTAATAAATCCTATTACAATTTAATTTTTCTATTTGACATTTCCATATTTATTTTTTCTCAAAAAAAATTATATTTTAAATAAACTCACAATTATATTTTTTCTTTCTTACTTTACCCCACATTTCTTTTTCTCATAATACTTTTTTTATATTATTATCTCACTACATTTTGTATCTTTTTATAATTTTTTATATACTCGCAGAAATTACATACAACAATAACTAGTTTCTAAAAAATAATTCTTATTAATAAAAAGTAAGTATAAATACTAAACAAAAGTTCAGTATCTACATGATTATTATTATTATTATTGAACAACACTAAAAAGGTATATAATTTTTTTATGATCTATTATTTTTTTTATTTTTTAAAAAAATAAATAACTTTTTCTTTTTCTTTTAAAATCTTTTTCTCAACTTCCAATTATATCTTCCTCAACTTTCATGTTTTCTTTTCTTCCATCGTATTCTCTAAAAAAACTACCCATAACTCTATTTTTTTATATTTTTTTATTTATTTAACTAATATAAACATTAAAAGAAATAAAAATTATATTATTTATATTTTAAATTAATTACACAAATGACAGACACGCTAGCGAGTGAAACGAGGAATAGTAGGTGGAGGGGGTGCGGTAGCTCCTCCTCCTATTGCTGAATTCATGCGGTGGACTGCACGCCGTTTCTGCAACTGCAAGTGTCCATCTCTATCTTCCAATTTTGCCCTTGGAAACAACACCCTCAAATCAGCACAAGAGGACATGGATTTGTGGTATAAAAGTAATTAAATCGATGCATGAGCCTTTGGTGCAACATAATATTAAAATGAAAAGAGTATCAAAAGGTTGAACTATCTTGTTCACTCCGCCACTGCATATACATTTGTGAGCATTCATCTCTGTACAGGTTAAAATTGCAATTTATCTATTTGTATTATGAAAATTAAATAAATAATTATTTTATAAAAAATAAAAAGCAAACTTTATATTTTAAAAATTATTATCTCTTTATGTTTTTAAAATTGAAACAATTTATCTTTTTAAGTAATGAGGTAATTGCTTTATGTTTTAAAATACAAGGGAGTAAATTGCTATTCACCCCTCTACATACGCTTGAAAAATTCTTGTTTGGACCAAGTTTGGTTGGATTAAACTAATCATAGAGTAAGTATATTTATGATTGGTCGCTTTATCTGAACTGTACACTAATCACATGCCAACTTACCATATGAATTGGTTCAGGTTCGATTTTGCCAAATCCGGACTAAAATTCCCTATATATTTGATGTGGATGTGGTTTTAAGGGAGTGAAAAAGAAAAAATTACCTCGACACACTAATACTTCATAAATTTATTTATTTTTTTACAGAAAGAATTTTAATATTGGTTGTCTAGTCAAATTATGGGTAGTCAACTTGCGATAAAGAATAATTATATGAAGTATTTATAATGGTATTGGGAGTTTTAGAATGCGGTAGGCTGCATATATGTGTTTATTGTGTGGTTTGTATGTGAAAAAATACTTTTATACACTTGTAAATAAATTGATACTATCAATATATTAGGTAAAAGTAAATTACATCTATTAGTAATATTACGTGTATGCATTATAATACACAAAATAAATTACAATGAATTCTCTTTAAATTTGACATAACTACAAATATTTCTTATCATTTTGAAAGTTTAATAAATTTATGTAATCCTTGAACAAATACATGGAATTGTCCACTTAATTGCCCTTGTTGTACTGTTTTTAATTAAAAAAATTGAAAAACTGCAAAAAATAAAACTTGACAAGTTGGATGATAAATTTTAAAAATAACAAAAAATATTCTCTTAGTCTATAATTTTTTTAAAAAAATTAGAATATAAATAAAATTATAATTTATAGGCCACAAGAACCTTTTTCTTCAATGCAACAAAAAAAAAAAATAGATAAAAATCTAATGAAAACTAATGGATTGAAATAACAACCGTTAAACTTGGAAATATTGATAATTTTTTAAATAGTAATGAAGTATTTATAATTATGCCAAATTTTAAATCACCCAATGTAAATGTAACCTAATATATAATTAATGATAATCACAATTTTATGACTTGACAACTTATTAGCACTATACAATATTTTTTTTTTGGCCCAAAAAAAAAAAAAAAAAAACAAAAAAAAAACAACTGTGCACAAGTGCACATGTAGAGTGCATGTTGATGCGTGTAAGAGAGAGAAAGCAAGGCTGGTTGGGGAGCTTTTTGACATGAGAAGCGACATGAAATGAGCGAGAGTGATGAGTCCGTCCCATTATCCCAAAAACACCATCACCGAGAAAGAGAGAAATGGGGGGAATAATGAAGGGTGCGCATGGGTATATGCATGCTGCAGCACACGGCGGCGGCGGCGGCAGCAGCAGAGGGAGGTGGAGTGTATATGTAGTGATGGGGATAACAGTGTTGTTGGTATTTGGGTGTGGAATAGTGGGACTGATGGGCCTTCACAGCCTCAAGGACAGACGCCTTCTCACTCTCTTCATCAACGAAAAAGACGACCAAATTCTCTCCCTTCATCTCCTCTTGCAGGTTTGCTCTACCTCATCCATTCCATCTACTTTCATTTACTCCCCCCCTCCTCTCTACCCACTTAAGCTAATTGGGTTTTAATGTAATTTATTCTTCTGATATTTATACTACTAGGCACCGTGGCACGCAGTATTTGTGCGCATTATTTATTAATATTTTTATTTTATTGAAACTCATAATTAATTTGTTCCTATATATTAAAAGTTGTTGTTGCCGTACAACCTCACATGTAAAAGTTGCTGATAATTTTTTAAATGCCTTAATTATCAATTCATATTTTACTTGAATTAAATTAAAAACTGAAACTTTGTGCAATATATATTATGGTATAGCGATGATTATATTTATGCAAAATAAATATTAATATGTTATTTTTATTTAATTAATAATAAAATTAAATAAAAGTGAGTAAATTTAATTTGTGAGTGCAACAATTGCATGAAATTGATTTTGTTAAGGGACGTGATTGAAGAGTTAGTTCAATATAAGTTGGAAAGTTAAATAGGATCTATAAATGGAAGGGTATTATTGGCATTTTAAAAAATTAGTGTAGTGGTATGAGAACTACCACATTGTATCTACAAGAACTATTTTCTTTATAATAGTATTTATACTATTATAAAAGGAAACTCATTTGACCTACCAACTTTAGAATGTCCAACTTTACCCCTCATCTTATTTCTTCTCTTAAAAAAAATTGGTCAATTTAGTAATTTTAATATTTTTTAATAATTTCATAATTATTTATTTTTTTAACTACCTACTACTCCACATTCCTTTCCCACCTTAATTCTTTACATTTATTATAATTTATAATTATAATTTATTCTTTTTATAATTTTTTTATCCTATCTTACAATGATTTTTTTTATACTCGTGTGAACCGCGTGCAACAAAAACTAGTAGATTATAAAAGAAAATCTATTTGGCATACCAACATTAGAATGTCCAAATTTACCCTTTATTCACATTTTTCTTTAAAAAATTTTTGGTTAGAATAATAATTTTAATTTTTTTAATAATTTTACTATTACATATATATTTTTTTCTCTCACCCACTACTCCATTATTTCTCTTACATCAACTTCTCATTCTTTTGTTTATAAATTTCTTTATTTTTATTAAATTATTAATTATATATACTTTCTCTCTATTACCTCACGTTTATTTTCTCTAATAGACTTTTTTTTTCTCACTCTCAAGTCATGATTGTTGTTTTTACTGGAAAAAAAATTTCTCTCAATCTCACATTATATTTTTTTTATACTCGTGGGAACCGCGTGCAGCGAGATCTAGTATTATAAATGAGTAAATTATTCTTTTATAAAAAATTAGCAATTTATATTTTTATCATTTTTTAAATAAAACAATTTACCTTCTTGTCTAAAAAGGTAAATTGATAAATTACTTCATCTTAAAAAATACAAGAGGTAAATTGCTGCCTTTTTTCAAAAAGGAAAAAATGCAAGTGGCCCATTTGACATGTGAAACGAGCAAATTATCCTCGGTTTTTTGAAAAATAAAACAAATTACCCCTGTCTAAATCATTGACAGGAGAGTAATTTGCTTTATTATTCAAAACAGAGGGCCGGGGGTAATTTGCTAAAACTTTTTTACAGGATTCTTTTGCTAATTATTTTTTTTATAGGAACAATTTGCTCATTTGCAATATCATGTGGGGCTGCTTGAATTTTTTTCAAGGTAATTGTCGTGTTTTCTTTTTTGAATCATGGGTGAAAATATTAATTGAATAGTGGAAATTAAAATACATGAAAGTAGAATCCACAGTTACTGATGGGGAGATTGTAATATTCGTGAAGCATGGGTGTGGCAATTTTGATTCACTTGCAAGTTATTTTGGTAGCGAAGGATAACAATTTCTAAAATTATGTAGAGATATATGGCAAAATTGAGGATATTTGTGGTTGGAAATTGCTAATTTAGCTGGAAAAATATGTCACCCACTGTAAATTTGGGACATTTTTTATGTCCTAATTGAACATTTTGGGTAACAAATGTTCCCAGTGTAGCAGTTTTTTCTTGTAAAAAATTGACAAAATGAATTTTAAGTGAAACAAAAATGTTACAATTATTAGGGAGTGTTTGTGCGATCAACTTCTGCTTCTATAAAAGTAAATTTTGTAGCAAAAATTGGAAATTGTAATAATATTAAAAGTGGGTAGTGTTTGTAAAAAAATAAAAATTAATTAGAGCAAAAATTGAGTAGTGTTTGGAAAAAAATACTTCCATAACAAGCTTAATGATTAAAGACCATTTTACACCATTTGATGATCATAGATGTATTAGGGTGGCCTCCTTAAATAAATGAGCAAATTGAAGGATTACCGTTTTTTGTAAAAAATATAGGGAATTTAGCTCTTCTGTGTTTTATTTTGAAATACTAACTATGGTCTCCTCTGTCTTGAAGGCAAACGTGCTTTTTTTTGGAAAAATCACAGAGAAGCGTACCATGCCTGCCATCATTTTTTAACAACCAAGCAAGCATAAATTGTTATTTTTTTTATAGAGGTTGTTTGTGTAATATTACAAAGGGGTTATTTTCTCCATAGTAACATAACAGATTTCTGAATAGCAAACTCCCTTGTGATCTTGAGCAAATGAGCAATTACCCCCTTACCCCTTAAAAATAAACCAATTACTCCTGTGCTTTTTAAAATTGAAGAAATTTTACTGCCTTTCTAAAGAGAAGTAATTATTATTTTAAAAATAACATAGGGAGATAAATTGTGTATATTTAAAAATATAGGGAGGTAAATTGCTACTTTTCCTCTCATAGGGGGGACAATTTAGAATTAATTATTTTTTTATTAATTAAAAAAAGAAAAATTACAAAAAAATATTTTTTTAATAAATTAATTTTTTTATGTTGAGTCGCGGTTTCTCGGGCAAAAAAAATATTTTTGCTCCTTTGCAACTTTCAAGGCTGATCGCCAGCTTGCTGGCAGTCAGTCTTACTTTTTTTATTATATATAATTATATTATATTATATATATATTATTTAATTTAATAATATCATATATCTAATAATTTATTTTAATTTATAAAATAATAATTATTTAAATAAATACATTAATATAACAACGATAATTAAATTGCAATAACACATATAAAATGAGACAATGTAAAATAAAAATTTAACTATATTGTAATATTTGCATTTATTGCATATTTATACTAATTGGTTGTAATTTTTAATATTTATAATTATTTAATATATATATATATTTATTTATAATTATAATAATATTTGCTACAAATTATGTTGTTATTTGAATTTATATTATCACGATTTGTATTATATAAATATTATTTATAATTCACGGACACACTGAAAAATTATTCGATATAGTATTGGACACGTGTCGGGTTCGGGACACGGCAATGAAGTGTCCAAAAATTTTTTTAAAAAAAAAGAGGACACGGTGTAGGAAACGCCACGGACACGACTGTTGACGTTTCCGACACGTTCCGAACATATTTTCAATTTTTGTTTATAATTTAATTTTTTTGACTATTTATATAAAAAAAAGAAAAATTAGGCTTAAAAAAAAAAGAATTAATTCACTATTTTTTAACTAAAAGTATTAAGACAAAATTACTAAAAATTTGAGAGATGTTCAATAATTTTATCTTAATACTTTTAGTAAAAAGAGGTGAAATTAATATTTTTTTATTAAAGCCTAAATTTTCTTTTTTTTTTTTATTTAAATTATAAAACAAGAATTGAAAATGTTTCAGAACGTGTCGGATACGTGTAACAGTTGTGTCCGTTACTTCCTACACCCTGTATCCCTTTTTTTTTTTTTCTTTATTTTTCAACACGATTGCCATTGTCCGAGCCCGACACGCGTGTCCATATCCGATCGTAATCGAATACTTTAGGAGTGTTCGTGAATTATATAAATTATAAAATAATATTTATATAATACAAAGTGTGACAGTAATAAATTAATAACAAATATAATTTGTAGCCAAATATTATTTTTTTAATTATATAGTATAAAAATTTTAATTATAATCAATATTTAAAAAATATTATTAATTAAAAATTATATATTCAATATTATAATATATTACAATAAATAAAATATTACAATATACTTAAATTTTTTTTATATTGTCTCACTTTATATGCGTTATTGCATTTATTATCGTTGTTATATTAATGTATTTATTTAAATAATTTATTATATATATATATCATATAATATATATAGAATATATAAATACAATTAAAAAAAAAAGTAAGGCTGACCGCCAGCCTTGAAAGTTGCAAAGAAGCAACACATTTTTTTTTTGCTAGAGTCGCGGTTGACATAAAAAAGTTAATTTTTTAAAAAATATTTTTTGTATTTTTTCTTTTTAAATTGATAAAAAAATAATTAACTCGATAATTTACTAATTTGCACTAATTACATGAAGATTGTTGTTTGCATTTTTCCCAACAAAGATTTTATATATAGACCAAGTTAAGTGAGAAAATTTAGCTTCTTCATGGCGTACCTATCTCTATTTCACTGCTTTATATTCTCAAACCACAGAAAGAAAAGGAGACAGGTGCAAGAAGTTACGAGAAATGTAGGAGATGAAAACTGAAGATTCACAGCCTTCGATCTCAGAAAACGGAGCTTAACGGCAGGTTATTAGAGATGCAATCAAATACATCTCTCCTCAGAAGAGAAGCAAAGCTTTGAGTTAGGCCTATCAGAAGCAGAATGAGGCCAAGTTTCTTGAGGAGAGATATAGATTGAGAAGCAAAATACCATCAAGTATCTACAACGGAGAAAAGCTGGAAGCTCGAATCGAGGACTTGAATCATCAGTGTTGGCTTGGAGATCTGCCGTAGATCCATGGAGTAGATAGGAGTCAATCGATCTCAAACATGCCAATAAGAACATCATCTGAAGCTCAATGGTGAGACAGGGAATCTGCAAATGCTCAAGTGGGAGATGAGCGACACGGGAATCAAGATTCGAAAGACAGCTGCCGAGGAATAGAGGAAGACTTGCTTTGCAAAGATAGCACAGAAAAGGAAGGATTAGTACAAAAAGAAAGGCTTGATGGAGAGTGAAGCAAAAAGAGGAAAATTTGCTGGAAGAGAAGTGCTCAAAACGGAAGAATGATGTCATCGATAATAAAGGGAGTCCAAAGTCGAAACTGCGCAAGACCAACATTTCAGTCGAGTGAGACGAGAAAGATGAAGAGCATCCTTGTGAAGTGGATCTCGAACTGGGAGCGGATAAGAATGTGAAAATATGCAAGTGTGGGCGAAAATCTGGTCGGAGGAAGTGCACATAACTGAAATGTTTCAAATTAAAGCGAGGAGAGTTGCATCGGGAAGTGGAGGGTTGACTTACGACAGTGGACAAAACATGGGAAAGGGAGGTGACAGTGAAGTAAGGGACCGCACGTTATTGAAAGATAAAAGAATCGGGCAATAGATTTGAAAAGGGACAGCCAAGAAACGGAGACCAAGTTCACAATGAGTCCGGTTAAATACTAACGTGAAAGTTTATAATATAGAAAAACGGAGTAAAACATTTTAGATTTGGCAACAGAGTTTTCGACCATAAAGACGTGTATGCGGAAAGTGGACTTCTATATGGAGGTCTGAGAACTATGAGAGTCCACGATAGTCTCCGGAGGAAGATAAGATGTGGGAATCGATTAGTGAGCAATGCATCGACATGATAATCAGAATCGAACGAAAAACCTGAGGCTCCGGAAGAATCTGCAATCAACACTCGGGGAACAAGTGTTAATTTATCGGGCAAGAGAAGATTCTAGTTGATTCAAACTATTTCGAATCATCAACGATTTTATTGAGTTTAAAATCTTTTTTATTAACTATATTAGCGGAATGCAATTAAGTATAGATTATCTTAGTATGGTTTCTCTTTACCTTATAATGCTTACTTACTCTCAAACTAAATGATTTAATAAATGACTTTTTAATCTACTATGTATATAATTATTTAGGGAAAATGCACGTTTTATTACCGCATTAATGATATATAGATAATAAGTAAAAAAAAATGGTATATGAAAAAATGAAATAGCAAAATATTCTCATCATGTTTTTTAAATATAAAATAAATTACGCTTATTTAAACCATTGATTAAAGGGTAATTTCAATTTTTGCTTTATTTTGTTTTAAATACATGGAGTAATTTATTAAATTTTTTTTCTTTAATTTATTTTCCTGCCTCAAAACGCCCCTAATGTTACTTATTTATGAAAATGCAGATTGAGAACTGAAGTGGTTTAATAACGGAAGGGGAAATTATACAATAATTTGAGTTTTTTGCTTACTTTTAATACAAGGGAGTTTTAGCTAAATTTTGAAAATACAGAAATGTTTTATGCAATTTATTGATAACCCAAAATATATAAAATGTTATTTTATTTTTAAATAATGAGAGGATATTTTGTATAATGTAAAACCTCAAGAGTAAATAACTCTCGCTCAGTCCAATCTAGGTCCTGTATAGCGGTTACGTATATCAAACAGCAGTTCACTTGAATCCTTGTACTCTCTCCTGCCTATTTCTTACTACAAATCAAGCCTCGAATAAACAATCACAAAATCAAGTGTATCACATTTGCTATGTGATTGACTATTTTTCCTGAACTGTATCGCAATCAACGATAAGTGTATTGCACTTACTATATAATTAACTCAAGTTCGATCGAACCAATCAAACTAGAACTTCCAGTAATATTTAATAATGTTACACTGTAGTTCGGAATAAAAAAAAAAAAGTGCGAAATTCCAACATTGGTGAAATCCTTAACCACAGAGCAAACGAAAACAAACCAGTGACTTTGGTCACATTTATTACACCTAATTAATGGCGTTCATTGACATATATAACACATATGGTCTCTCTTGCTTCTGCTGTATACATCCATCAACACTACAACAGTTAGGCAGATCCATCAACGCACAGCCACTGGCCAACAAAGATGACGTCGCAGTTGATATTAGGGTTAATGTTCATGAAGTCTTGGAGGGAGAGACCGAATTCTTTCGCCACGGTCGAACAAGTATCTCCGCTCACTGCTCCATGGACACCGTTGCAAACAGCAGACGAATCTTGCATCTATTTGACTGCATGCATACGGAAAGAACAACAAAATTGAATGAAAATTTTGGACTTTTTCGAGTTCTCTTAGCTAGGCTTGGATATGTAGATGGCATTAAAATAATGTACTTCAATCCCTAATAACAAATACTTTATATAGTCAATTAGGTCTAGTTCAATTGGCGAAGTTGGGGCCCTATGATTATAGAGGTCGTGGGTTCAAAACCCGTCAGGTAGATGGGATGTTGTCTGTTATATATAGGTGTTATTGAGTAGGATATGATTATTGTAATAATATTTGTTGGATATTGATGTCCACACGAATTAATATTGTACTTATAATTGATTTATTTAAAAAGAAAATACTTTAGATATGTTTGAGCAGTTTTAAATCTAAAGCATCTCATATTCTTCAATTCTAATATATAGTTATTGAATTTTTATTTTTATTTTTTTTTGTTTTTACAAGGGGTGGATACAATTAGTCCCAAACAAAATGGATCGCATGTATGTATACATTATTTTTAAAAATATACATAATAATAATAATAAAAAAAAAGGATTTCCGAGATGCAATAAGATTTGAAATCCACCTATGAATGCCAAATAAGTATTTCAAGAAAAATTTTAGTTTCAAACCGACTCGATCAAATTTGAACTAATCATATGGCAAATACACTACACTTATCGTATTATTGATGTATACGAGTTCAAAAAAAATTACCAATCACATAACAAGTGTATTTATAAATAATTTGATTCGATTAAATCTAATTCGAATAAGAATCTTTTGCACTTCAAAGAATTCTACATATCAAAGTGTGAATGGTAATGGCAAAGAAATAGCTAAGGGTATATGAAAAAGACAATATAAGTATATATATAGTGTGGTAATAATAACAAATACTTACTACCAATGTTTTATACTGACAGCCCCAGATATCATGAGAACAAGACTGAGCACAAAAACCAACTTGAAGAACATAGTTTTCTCAGAATTAGACATAATGATCATCAGTTGGATATTTTCCTTTGATGAAAACAGAATAGATCAGGTGGCTGCTTCGTGTGAGTATTTAAAAGAGAAAAACACATTGGAATGACCAAACCCATGCAACAGATTGGCCCCCTTTTTGCATAAAATAATCAGCCTAATTGCTATGCATTTCGTAGTTTTGTGCCGTTTCAGCTGATAGTGCCATCTGCTAACAATGTCTGGCTGATACAAACATATTTGTATGGACAAAGCAATGGAATGTTACCCACTAGGCTGCAGGCATGAGTTGTCACTTCCATTACAATTTAGATAAGTAAAATATATTATCTACATTTATGAAAAAAAATTCATAAAGAACGTGATCCGGGTCGGATACGCGATCTCCCGTGAGGTGATCATCCACAAACCGTAGAAGTATTCTGAATGCTTGGTGGTCCCTGAGAAGAGGAAAGCACGTTAGGCGAGCCAGGATATGGTCCCTAGCGAAAATCCTCCGATGCTTAAGTCAGCTCAAGTTCGAGATGATATATGGCGATGTCAAGTAATAAATGATGTAGAGAGTAACGAATATATCTTACCATAAATGCCATGGAATGAGGGTATTTATAGGGCTAAATGTGTCCACCTTCTGGTTCACGTGCCATCATCTCAAATCATGAGTTGTTAGATAATCTATGGTTTAGATCTCGGGTCATCAGAGCGGTTCAGGCTGAGCAACCGCGACCTGACCCGAACCGAGATAGAAAGACGCGAATCTTGGGGCTCCAGTGGTAGTTTAGTGTTGTTGGGGGATTATTTGTCTGTTTTCAAGTAAGTATGATATATCCCCATCAGAACGATTACTTACACTGCAATACCAACTTTTTATATTATAAAAAATATCCCTTATGTATCAACGGCTAGGACAACGTGTTATAACAGCTAGTTAGTATAAAAGAAATAATCTCTGATCATACCAACCTTTAAGTATTTAAATTTATCCTTTAACTCATTTCTTTCCTTTAATAAAAGTTTATCATAATAGTAATTTTCAACTCTTTTTAACGAATTTATTAAATTACCCCATCCCACTATTCCATAATTGATAACCAACTTATCAATAAGAATACTAATTATTATAAGTTTAAATATTTTTGCACACGCATCGAGTGTGCTTTGTACCGCTAATATTAATAAAATAATTATTTTGTTTTTTTTAATAAAATAATATAGATAACCGTGTTTTCTCCTATGGAGTGTTTCTTCCCACCCTTGCTGGTGTATATAGGGACTTGTATTCCTCCTCCTTCAGTAGATCAATTGAATACCTTCTCATAGAAAATATCTCCTATGGAGTGTTTGGTTTTTGCTTCGATGAAGGAAATCTCACATTGTTAGAACCCTTTTATTATGTTGTGAAGTCTTGAGCATATTTGATTTCTTAAGTATTTTTTTTATTTAATTGTTTATGGAATAGTTATTATTGACAAAACTGATGATTGATTCAATATTAATTATTTTATTGTTATCCTAAGTTCAATAATCTGTCATTGTTATGAATTATATGTACAAGTAGCCAACAAATTGATTATGTGTTTTGCATGATTTATTTGTCGGGACAAAAAAAATTGGTTAGATAATTATAGCTATCTCAGTTATCTGATCTGGATTTTTAACAGTTTTCATATACGTAAGTGTTGTTATCAAATTGATATGGAATGCTATCATGGCCAGTGAGATAATAAATTTTGATTTAGATGATTGAATCAAATTAATCATAACAAGAAAATATGAATTTTTATTCTTATTCTAATAGATTTCAAAATTAAGTACTTGAGTGTGAAATTAATCATTTACAATAAAAAAAAAAAAAAGTGGGTGATACATTCTCTTGTATTAGAATCAATTTCTCTTGATTTTATTTAGATATTAGGCTTACTTTTTTAGTTTAGATTAGTTAGTTAATTTCAAAACCCCCTTTTATTACCATAGTTGAGATTGAAAAATTAACACTTATTTCTTTGGAATTCGATCCGACACCCCAGTTACTACAGTAATAGGGCCAATAATTAATTTTGACGACTTCAATAATTAATCAGGTTTAATAGTTCTTACCACATGTAAAAATGGGTAGATGGAGGATCTCAACCGTTGCCTCAAAACGTATTTATGTTGCTTTGTCAGTAATGAACTACATATTTGGCTTTAAATTTTACCACTAGCTATTGTTTTTAAACTCGGACAACTCAAATTACTGGATCATTGATTCGATCGATCGACCAAATTCAAAAAATAGGTTGACCTGGATTATAATGTATATACACATATAGTATACATAACATATATTATTACATTATATATATACACTTCAAATAAATTAAATATACAACCCAATAATTTTTTCAACAATAATTTAATAAGAAATACACAAACTCAATCTAATTTAAGATATTTATAATATTTTATGAATTTATATTTATATAATTTTTATATAACAATAATTTATAAATTACATATAATTTATACAATTTAATTAGTAATTATAACTAATACAATTAACTTTTCCACAATTATAACATTCTCCCTCCCTCTCCTCTCTCTCTCTTTCACCCTCTCTTCTCTCTCTTTCACCACCTGTACCTAATCATCTATTCTCCCCAACGCTAATATCATTTTATGCTAAGTTAATTTTCACGTTTAATTAAAATCATGGACATAGATAACATAAGCCATTACATTGACAGTTATACTACATAATCTTCCAACAAAACTCGCAAGAGTGTCCTCTCATTCACAATCTTTATACATCTCTCAGTCACACATATATCAAAACAGAGTTATTATTATCGATTTATAAGTCATCCTCTCTATATATTAATGTATCAATGACATTCTCAAAATTCAAGGCTTCTCATTTTATTTGACATGTGAGTGGAACACCGCCTACTGGCCCGACATGCTCAAAATGAACAACGTGGACTTACTCTTCAAGAGTGTACAAAACCCAATGTCTACACCTAAAAAATGCTGCACAGGAGTGAGTCTGCGACTCAATAAGTAAACAAACAACCCCAACTATACATGAAATTTTATCTTTATTTTATCAAGACAATGATAAGCAATAAATAACACATACCACCACTTAGATTCCATCACATCTCATTTGATTAACGATGCAACCATTTCACGGCAATACAATCAATCAAGCTCTTCTCTTTCTAGTATTCTTACAAAATGAGAATGAGCAACATATAACACTTACCATTAATTAGATTCCATCCCTTCTCATTTGAATAACGATGCAAACATCTCGCACCAATACAATCAATCAAATCTTTCCTTGCTAGTATACTTACGAGAATGGTGATATAGGATCTTACTCCACCAACTCATCCTCACTTTTCACCATTTTATATTTAAGTGAATCCCCTTTGAGTGCCACACAGTTATAGACAGCAACTCTGTTTCATCTTATAATTTCATCCCAGACCGATATATAGTTGCTACAAGCTTTATTTTTAAATATTTTTAGTTGTGTCTAGTTTTATTTCAAACAAGAATCATACAAATTGGATCTCTATATAATGAGTTATTTACATTTTAGTACATCCTGGTCGGACTAGAGCAGATTCAGACGTTTTACGTTAAAATTCTCTAAAAACTCATAGACTCTTCAAAAAAATCTCCATAGTTTCAGAATATACTTTTCTATGTCTCTAGTTTCCTTTTACCAAAGAATCACGCGAATTGAACCATTAAAATTCAAGTTGCAAGGTTTTAAGTAAACCTTGTCAGATTTCCCGCAGAAACAGAGCAATAGAATGTTTTATTATTTTTACCAATCCAAACGACCCATTTAGATTCTACTCAAAACTATAAAGTTTTAGTAAACATCTCAAAGTTTACACAGGTTCAAGAATAACTAAATTCGGACCAATATAACCCTTTTAAAATATCGATTACAGAGTCTAGTCGGAACAGAGTCTATTCTGGTGCTTCTCTCTTTTTCTTTTAATGGGTTGTTTTCTTCAATTATAACTAACATGCAGCTATCAAACGAATTTAAACATGAAAGATCAATAAAACTTACTAAATTCAGCTATAAAAGTTATTTAAGATCGATAAAACTGAAGAAATTTCCCCATTCTACCCCCTTTCTTTCTCTTCTCTCCTCTCTTTCTTCTCTTTTCTTCCCTTCTCCATTTGCACCGCCTCTCTCCTTTGTTGTCTTTCTTTTTATTTCCTCTTTCTCTTCTCTTCTCTCTCTTTCCACCGCCTAACTTTCTCTCTTTTTGTCTTTTCTTTTTCTATATCCTTCTATGTATAAACATGTCTACATGTGTATATATTTTTCTTCTCTCTTTCTTTTGTCTTTCTTTCTACATTCTTCCCCTTTATATATGTATATATATAACTCATGTTTATATCTCATATATGTATGTCTAAGTCTATCCCATATAAGTTAAAAAGAGTGTGTATATATATTTATATACTTGATAAAGATGTGAGAAAATATTTTCCTTTTTTTGTGCTATTCCACCGTCTCTATCCTCATTTTTCAAATCTTGTTCTTATTTTTTTTGCTAATATATGGTGTAGCATGTATATGTATATATATTAAGAAAATATGTATTTGGTCTACCTCATATTTACAATCTGTACTTAAATCCCAAATTCCTATTTTACAATATTGGAACGTCTATCACAATTCATCTCTCTTCTTTTAATTATCTCATTAGCTACAATATTGTATAATTCACCACTCTTTATATCCATGTTCTTATACTTAATAAATAATAATTCTAGATAATAATTTTAGGGCGTTACATCTTCACACCATCTGTAGATTGGCCCAAGAATGATACGTAAACCAATTTGTCCGAGTGTATAGCTGATGGGATTATGGACCTAACTAGCCCAAATGAGTCCAATAGAGTTGCCACAAAATTAATTGGTTAGATAGGAAAAAAATTGTTAGGACAAATAGAGATGATGACAGTTGTCTAAAGATCCTTCATTAGGTTTTGTGTTTACATCATGGGGAGCAATGTAAAAAGCATAGAACAAACTCAAAGAAAAGTTTCTTCTTCTACCTCCAATTATGGAGCTCCATCCGTGCTCGAATTGGGATAACCACCTTTTCTAAATTTTGATCGTAACATTGGTGCTTTCATTTCTATCTCTTCCTCCACCATGGCACCTCACGCTCATAACTCCCTCCACATTTCCTTTGCGTCCCTCATAGTGGTTGTGCACGAATTCAAGTTGGCTATGGATATTTGCTTTGCACCGCTAATGGCAGCCATTGACAACGTGCATCACCAAATCTTTCTCACTTTTTCTTTAACCGACAACACTCCATCTCCGCCCCCTCCAGCATCACCGGTACCTCAGCTATTAGATATTTCTATTCCCAAACTCTTTCCATATTCCACCTCCAATTCCTTCAACCAACAACAGCAACCCAAGCTCCATCCCCGCAAACCCACCAATGCCATTACTCCTATCATTCCCAAATCACTACCGCCACAACAGTGCCAACTTAAAGCAATACAACCTCAATTTCACCAACTCCCAATCGCCTTACCTCTGTTTCACACCTTGCCCACTTCTTCCTTTCTTCCACAAGCCCCACGGGTTGTTCCTCTATTAGCTGCCTCCATCTCCAAATAGCCGAAAATACTCTCCGGTAGCGATGTTTCACTTTGGAACACCTATCAATTTATACAAAGGCTTACGACTTAACATCTTTGATCGAGGATGGGCACTCATTAGTTGTTCTATGATGGAACGTCAATGAATCCTTGGCGATTAGTTCTCTACCAACGGTTTCGGCACAAACTCACGCCGCACCTGTGTCTTTGATCGGGGTAGAACCATCCACCGCCGAACTCGAAGAGAGCCCAAGTAGTTGGTGGTGAATGGGGACGCTGCAACCCTCTATTTTCGCCCTTCCAATTCGCAGCAGTTTCAGTCCATCCGCGTTGCAAGCACTCGTACATCCTTTAGATTCTAGAAACTTACCGTCGTCGCTACCTCAGCCAATCTCTTCATCATCGCGTTGTTTCTACTCACCTCTATCGTCCGCTGCTAATCCCTCTACGCGTCGACCATTGCAGCTTCAGCAACGCCTCCATTCCCTCATGTTCAAATGAGGGTTCACTCCTCCACCCCCACCACATCCACCGTCGCCATCCACCATTCAAGAGCCGCTGTCCCTTCACTCTCTGTTGCCCAGTCGTGCCGCTCCCTCACACTGCCTATTGGATTTCGCCTCCCGACTTACCGCGCCTTGTTGCCGCCGATGCACCTCCTCGATTGCAGTTGTTCCAACTTGTGATTTTGCCCTGCTACCACAAATCCCAACCAAACCCTTGTTGTTGGGCTTAGAGAAATTATGGGGCAGTTGCCGCACAATGTTTTGGGCCAACAAAATGCAATTAGTTGTAACTATCCAAACTTTGGGCCTTGAAGACAAGACCCTTATGAAGGATGAGGCAATTGCTAACTATAGACCCAATCGCTGATATGAGTGGGTTGATGGGTTCTAGTAGCCCACAAATAATGTATGGGCTCAGCCTTGAGGACAAAGTTGTTTCTGAAGGGCCATTCAACGATACGATTATAAACTTAACTAGCCCAAATGATAAAAGGTTCAATAGAGTTGCTGCAAAATTAATTGGTTAGATATGACAAAAATTGTTAGGACAAATAGAGATGATGACACTTGTCTAAAGATCCTTCATTATCCTTTGTATTTTAACATCATAGGGAGCAATGAAAAGTGCTGAGAACAAATTCAAAGAAAAGTTTCTTCTTCTTCCTCCAATTTTGGAGCTCCATCCGTGCTCGAATTGAGATTACCACCTTTTCTAAATTTGATCATAAAAATAACCATAAATCATTATTTTAGTAACTTATGAGCTAGCCTACTTGTTATTTTATAGAACCCACTATGCATTCTAGTGAGTTCTTTCCCATTAGATCACTGCCAAGTGGACTACATCTGCATAGAGATAGAATAGTGATACCTAATATGTATATTGCTTAAGAAAAAACTTGAATTAATAAGTCTAGCAATTAATTTTTTTTCGCGTGCATCACTAGTAACCACATAGTCCAGCACTCGAATTGCCTCATAATTCTCTTCTCAAACCTTCATCTTCTTAATAGCATGGAGGGTGTCTTTAACCACCTGTTTACCATGCACCTTTGCTACTTAAAAGCAAACTCAAGTCCTTCAGTAATGGTTGAGATACATTTTTAGAAGTCATGTGCCATGCTCGTTCTTGGAAATCCTCCATAACATTCCCAAGATGCTTGCATTGCACACAATATATTGGACATCTTTCGTAAAACACACATAAAGCTATAAATGTTTCTTCGCATAATAAATATTGAAGATCGTATGGTTAGCAGACCAATTTGGACAAAACCCTAACCAAAATTGTCCTAGATCCATCTGTTATGTGGTTTCATCTAAAACTAAAGGCTAGCCTAGGACTGGTGATCCCATATAAAACCTTCTTGTGGAATAAATAAATCAGGAGCTCAGGACAACAAAACATGTTGGGGTAATAACTGTTTCAATCTTAATGCTCAAATCCAAAGTCCATTTAAATATACGCATGCATCAGAATGATGTCGATAAATAATATTTTCTTAAGCCACAGTCCTAAGTAGTGTTCGTCGCCTGATAACTTGATCAAGATATACTTCATGTTGATCATCAGGGTAGATCAATTTTGGGAAAAAAGCCACATGCGATGGCCCGTTCGGCCCGTTGTGGTAGGCTGGCGGAGTTTTAAACCTTTTTGTGAGATAAATACTAGAAATCCTACACTTTTATTTTTTTCAACTGACCTAGTCTGATTTTGTTAAGGAAAATCCAAGCAGACTTAATCTCGATTTGATGAAGAGACCTAGTTGACGAAGTCATAGTTTGTTGAGAAAATCCATCCCCAACTAGTTGTTTTTCTTATCTGAATCTTCATATCAATTGAGGTCTTCCTGCTATAAATAGGCATCGGTTCTCAGTTAAGAGATACACCAGAAACGTCTTTGTTCTTCTTCTTTGCTACTTTTCTTGTTCTTCATTTCTTTAGGTGTTTCAGTCTGGCATTCCAATTCTTTGCTATGGGTACACGTGTTAGAGAGTGTTGTGTTAAATTGGGGTACAAACAATATAATGATTACACCATGGTCATAAATTTTGCTTTCAAGGCAGTGGTTATCCCACGACACAACTTTATCATTTATTTCATCCAACAATTTGAAAGCAAAAATTCAAAGGATAAAAATCATATTGTTCTAATGGTTGTACCTATGTCAAAAGCTCTGCTAGATCTTTCAAAACTTAAACCATTCCAAAGGACCAACTTCAAACAATGGTCTAAAACATTTCTCATAATTTTCAAACAACTTAAAGTGGATTATGTCCTACTCACAGACCCCCCAACTCCTCCCCAACCTTCTAAAACAACAACATCAATGGAAATAACAAAAAAGAAGGATTGTATGCCAAAGCAAGATTCAAACAGGACAATAAAACTTTTCGAAATAATATCGTGAATCACATGATGAATTATCTGTTTGACTAATTTGTTGATCAGGAAAGTGTTAAAGCAATATGGGATACCTTGGAATTGAGGAACGGAATCGACGATGTTGGTAAAAAAAATATGCAATAGGCAAGTAGCTCGTATTCCAAATGATCGATAGCAAATCGATCATGGATCAAGTTCATGAGTATGAGAACCTAGTGTCAGATGTGCTAGGCAAAGGTATGCAAATGTGTGAGATTCTGCAAGTAAATGTACTATGGGAGAAATTTCCCCCTTCCTGGATAATTACAGAAACCATCTTAAACACAAGAAGAAAGATCTGACACTTCAAGAGCTCATTCGCAACATGAGAACTGGGGAGGCAAACCGAGAAAAAGATAAGCTAAATTCTATCTCTTCACTTTCTATTAAAGCTAATTTGGTTGAGCATACTGGTTCTAAAGACAGGTTTCAGAAAAAAAGAAAAAAAAATCCAAAAAGACAATCAATAGAAATTATTTAAGGGAACCAATGATAATATTCAAAAGCCCAAACAACTCTGCTACTGTTGTGGAAAGCTAGGACACAAGGCATATCAGTGCCGCCAAAGGAAAGACCAATAGAAAACAACCCACAAACCAGAGACTCAAGCCACCCCACAAGTCCATCTCGCCGAGAATGACGAGGTTATAGTTGCAGTAATCGTTGAAGCAAATCTGATGGAGAGCAAAACATATTGGATTTTGAACATGGGAGCCTCGAAGCATTTCTACTCCAACAAAAACCTTTTTAAAGAATTCCACTTTTCGTCTGACGATGAATGTATTTTCATGGGAAACTCCCCCACCACCAGAGTTTTGGGTAAAGAAAATATTTTTCTAAACTTACTTCTAGGAAAACTCTAGCTTTAAATGATGTGTTTTTATGTGCTTTCCCTTCATAGAAATCTTATTTTTTGTAGTCTCTTAAATTAAGTTGGTCTGAAAATAGTGTTAGAAGCTAATAAAATTATAATCTCTAGGAATGGGGATTTTGTGGGAAATGATACATGTCGGATTAGTTTGTTAATGGGTAGGTTATTACTCAATCTGTACCCAAAAAATAATTTTGATACCCATACCCTACCCAATAGGTAAAGGACCATACCCTACCCTAAACCCATGAAATTAAATTAGTGGGTATGGGTAAGGTCTAATACCCTAAAATACCCATGGGTAGTGATATAGTCTAATCTCTAGAGATGTTCATTTATTGATTAATTTAAAATTATTGAATTCATGAACTCTTAGTAAATCAATCGACTAAATTTCTTTAAAATTTAAAAAAAAAATTATATAATCATTTCATTATATATTTTTTATATTAATCACATATTTAATTTTTGACCAACTATGCTAGAGCTTTTCATATTGATTCCTGAATTACTCAAAATTGATTTTATGATCAAATTAAGCAAAATTTAACTTGACATTTAGAAAATAAAGAAATAAGGACAAAACTTAATTTAGTTAAATTTGAGTCATATATGGGAATAAACAAAATTTGTTTGAATTGAAATATTAAAAATTCATCAAATCAAAGTTGAATGCAAATGCAAACTCAATGATACTTAAGAGATATAAATGAACGTCAGATATATTACACTTAATTTCATTCATTTTTACCAACTCTTATATCTTCATTCCTATTTTGAACTTTTCATGAATTCATAATCATTTAAAATTATGGATTCATTATTTGAATAAGTTCAAGATTATTACTTAAAAATTTTAATACTAGTCCATCATTTAGATAAAATCAAGTTCATTATTTAAATTTGAACGATGATCAATTTGCACCTATTGAAACTAATTAGTTTTATTTTTGCGATAATTATATTTACAATCCTTCACCTATTGCTCTTTTACACAAACTACCCTTGAAAATGACAGAAATCACCGTTGTCAGTTTTTAAAATTAAAAATGCACATATTGACCTCGTCAAACTTTAATATAAATTTCAAGGATAGAAATACCCTTAGGGATGTTTCTATAATTACCAAAAGGTAGAGGAGTGTCAAAGTAATGTATATGGGGATGAGTAATATGATCCATAGATTTTTTTATTATTTATATTAAGTCTTAATTTAAGTTTAAACAGTTCCCTTTGCATGAGGGTTTTAAGTTCTCTCTTGCATGAGACTTGTGAGGTTTTCCATCACGTTTCTTTCTTTGTGTGCCGGCACGGAACCTACCAGAACCGGCACGGTGGAGGGGTGAGGTTTGTTACCATTCATCACTGACTCTATGACCATACTGAAGGAGAGTTTTGAAGCCGACGTCTTGCTCCCATCTTTGGTGTGGTTTGATTTTGGTTGTGTTCTTTGTTTTCTTTTCAAATATATTCCTTGGTTATCTTGTTTTCCCTTTGTAGTTTTTGAATCTGCTGGTTCTATTGGTTCCGTTTACCCGTTATTCTGTGCAGCACTTTGGTGGTTGTTTTTTCTTGATTCTTTCTCTAGGTTTTGTTTACTTACCCTTGGTTCCTCTGTCCTGGTCCAGGGTAAGGGATAGGGATAGTTTTGGTCTAGCTTGGCTAGTTTTTTTCCTTTCAAGTGTGAGCAGGGGCACGCGGTTCATCTGTCTTGGGTGTTCGGGGGCTGTTGGTGAGCGACTAAGTCGGTTATATTCGGGTCCGGAGCATGGAGTCTGAGATCAAACGTATGGGGCGGGTACTTCGATTGACGGAGAAATAGGGCAATGGAATCATGGTGCGGGATGGTTTGTGGAGCACGAACTCGGAAGGATACCAATTGCTCTTAGTAGGGAGGCTCTTATCTAATCGAACTATTAATTTTGAAGGTTTTAGCAAGTCAGTTAGCAGTATGATAAATCCGGTGAAAGGTATGGAGATTAAACAACTACCGGAGGGGTGTTTCCTATTGCGATTTAATCACACTATTGATCGTAACAGAGCATTAATGGGATGCCCTTGGAGCTTTGAGAAGAATATTTGATCTTGAACGGCATTGGGGCAGACGAGAATCCGCTGTAGATGGACTTGGATTAGTGTGATTTCGTTGTCCATGTACATGATCTACCGCCAAGCAAGATGAACCTAGGGGTTGCTACTATCATTGGCAATCATATTGGTAAATTCAGAAATTGGAGATGGGTGAACAGGGGAGTGCATGGGGTGTTTCACTCCGGGTCAGAGTTAGACTGAATGTTAACCTACCACTTAAACGAGCTTTTAGAATCACAACACTGATGGGGCCGAGCACTTTGTCTTTTTTTCTTAAGAGCATTTGCCTAGTTTTTGTTACGTATGCAGTATGCAGTCGTTTGGGACATATCAGTAAGTACTGTGAATAAGCATTTGCTGAGGGATTCACTGATCCCGATGAAGATATGTCGTATGGGTCTTGGCTTAGAGCCATTCCTAGTAGACAGAATCAGAACAAGGTTGAAGCTTCATTAGACAGGGGCAGTGAGCCTCCTAAGCAGCAGATGTCAGGGGAGCGCATGGGCAAGGATATATTTTGTGGTTTTGAGAGTGTAATACAATCTAAGGATAGGGTAGAGAGAGGGGACAATGGCAGCATGCTCGACTGATAACTCCATGAGGCTTTATGGACAGTCAAGTTGTGATAATGGTAGGGGGCGTGATGGCAACCTAGAGGTGAGTTCGGAGTCGGTCATCCCCAAACAGTGAGGGAAGACCCAGGAGAGAAAGAGCGAGGATCCGTAAGAGGCTAGACGCAACAACTACTACCTCACTATCGTCCTCTTCACAATGAGTGTGGGCAAGTCTAGAACATGGTTCAAAGTCGCGGTATCGGTGATAATATCGGCGGGTATTGTTCCACATCGGTCGCGACATATTGAGATATTATCGGGCGATACGAAGCAAATATATTATATAATTAAAAAATTCTAAAAAAATCAGTAAAATTATAAAACTTATAAGTATCACAATTACTATTTAATATTACAAACAAAAACTTTTATGGTATCAAGCATTGTTAAATTAATCATAGAAGTGCTTAAGAAATTAATGTATATATATAAAACTAAAATATAAGCACATGAAATACATTGCATCAGGGTTCTCTTGTCTATATTTTTTTCTCAAATCAATGATAATTCAGTAAAAGCTGTCAAAATTGCCTAGGTCCCACAATAATGACAAGACGCTTTTTAGGATGTTTAGTAAGTTTATACACTTCCTTGGCGTCTCCAAGTTTGATGTCATCAACCAATTTCATATTAAATCCATGCAACAAATTAGCTAACATTATCCAAACATATTTTAAGTGGACACAAATATTCTCAAATTAATTTTCTTTATATCGACTATATAAGTTCCAACAGAGAGACAAAGACCAAAATAAACTACAAAAATTATGCATTTTTTGTGTTTCAAAGTGTTTTAGAAAGGATTTGAAAGTGTATTGGAGAGAATTAAAAAAAAGGCCACGAATTTTGGGAAGAAAATTTCTTTTTTTTGCCGATAAAATCGGATATTATCAGCAATAATATCGGATACGAGCGATAATATCATTGTATCGGTGATATATATCGGATGATATCGGATATTATCGGCGATACCAAATCATCTCTGATAATATAGAGTTTCGGACATTTTTATCGAATCGGCACTGATCGATCCGGATACGTATCGGCCGATACTTTAAACTATGGTCTAGAAAATGAATTTAGTTCAACATCACAAAGGTGCTGAGGTGAGTTTTGATCCCATATCCCCGTCAGATGTGGATTTGATCACAATACCACTTTAGTTTGCGGCTAGAAGATTAGGGCCAATAGGAAGGCCACGAGGCCAAGGACGTCGGGCTAGAGAGTTGGTGGCGGAGTCTTCTAGAAAAAGAGCTCTTGGGATTCATATAATCGATGATGCAGCAGCAACTCACAGTAGCAAGACACGCCAACTAGTTGACGAAGAATCAGATGAGCTATCGTCGCTGTCCCACGGGAGCCATGAGTATCCTTGTTTGGAACTGTCAGGGGCTGGGTCCCTTGGACAGTTCGCTCGCTAGGAGAACTAGTGAAGAATTTAAACCCTATTTTGGTTTTTATCTCCGAAACCAAGCGATTAGCAAGGAGATGTGATTACCTCAAAGAGAAATGAAACTATTTTGGTATGGGAGTGGATGCGAAAGAAATCAGGTGGCTTGTTATTGCTTTGGAGGAAAGACTTGAATGTTACCCTATAGTCTTTCTCTTTGCATCATATAGACGTGACAGTGACGGGGTGAGCAAGAGGTTCATAGACACATCCAAGAGGTACGCATCAAGCTATTGCAATGGGAAAGGCTGGAGTTTGGTAATTTGTAACAATATTCGTGGCTCGATGAGCGAATGTTGGCTATTCGGAAGAGACATATTACCCCATAATCCAAGAACCAGTTGGAGGGACTGAAATCGACACTAGAAGAGTGGCTAGCATGAGAGGAGATGTTAGGGAAACAACGAGGGAAAGTGGAGTGGCTTCACGAAAGAGATCAAAATACAACATTTTGTCATGCCCAAGCTAGTGAGCGATGCAAGAGGAATTCGATCAAATCACTACACTCAGAATCTAGGGACCTCTCTGCTGATAGATCATTTATTCAAGATACAATTTTGAGGCACTTCACGAAGATGTTCTAGTCCTCATGCCCCGATCAGAGTGTAATGGATGAGGTCATTGCCACCATCAGTCCGCGGGTGACGAGGGAGATGAATGACATGCTGCTACAACCATTTTCATCAAGAGGAAGTGAAACGAGTCCTAGATCAGATGTACCCCTACAAATCGCCTGGCCTGGATGGTATGTCCCCTATTTTTTATCAGAAATTTTGGCATATTGTTGGTACTAAAGTATCTTGCTGTGTACTTTCCATCTTTTATAATCATATCATATACCCTCAATTTAACTCCATACATGTAGTGCTCATTTCCAAGTGCGATAACCCAGGTTCTATTAATGATTTTAGACCTATTCGTCTCTGCAATGTCATATACAAACTTGCTTCCAAAGCCATAGTCAATAGGATCAAGCTATTGATTAATGATATCATTTCAGTTTCTCAGTCCGCGTTTGTCCCAGCCGCCTTATCAGTGATAACATCCTTATGGCGTATAAACTAAACCATTATTTAGCTCACAAGAGATGGGGGTCGGTAGGGCATGCTGCGTCGAAACTCGACATCAGTAAAGCTTATGATCGGGCTGAGTGGGTGTTTCTTGAGAGGGTCCTCCTTAGATTAGGATTTTATAGCAATTTTGTTAAGCTGATTTCATTGTGTGTTTCCTCTCTGACTTACTTGATTTTGTTCTGTGGCGAGCCATTTGGGTTTATTAAGCCAAAGCGAGGGCTCCGACAAGGGGATCCACTCTCGCCTTATCTATTTTTGTTTGCTGAAGCCTTTAGCAATATGGTGAGCCTAGAGGAAAGGAAAGGAAATATCCAAGGAATAGCAGTGTGTCGTAGAGCCCCTCGGGTTTCTCATATATTATTTGCCGACGATACTCTTCTATTCGGTCAAGCTACAATAGAGGTAATGGAATGTGTGAAGGAGGTTTTGTTTAGATTTGAGAGAGCTTCAGGACTGAAGATCAATATGCAGAAGTCTGCGATAGTCTTCAATAAGAACACGGATCCACAGGTGAGAGGAATTCTAGCAGGGCGGATTGGGGTTGAAGTAGTAAACAAATACGAGAAATACTTGGGTTTGCCTACAGTAGGTGGTCGTTCTAAGCGAGAAATGTTTGCTTCATTGAAAAACCGTGCGTGGAGTAAAATGCAAGGTTGGGGAGCAAATAGGTTATCACAAGCCGGTCGAATGGTGTTAATCAAGGTGGTGGCACAGGCTATTCCAACATATGTTATGGGATGTTTCTTGATCCCGGACAGTTTACTCCATGAGCTCGAAAGCATGTCAGCTGAATTCTTTGGCAGCATGAGGATAAGCAGAGTATACACTGGTTGAGTTGGAGGAAGTTGTGCAGAAATAAGCAGGATGGCGGCGTGGGTTTTCGGCATTTGAAGGCTTTTAACCTGGCCATGCTCGCTAAACAAGCGTGGCGGCTCATCACGTCCCCTGACTCTCTCCTCAGTCGCATTATGAGGGCTAAGTGTTTTCTGTGGAGGGCCAAGGTACCTCCAAAGGTTAAGCTGTGGGCTTGGAGGGCATGTCATGAAGCCATACCAGTATCCTCCAATCTCAGGCGCAGAGGACTCAATGTCTGCGTTGAGTCTGAGACTCTGAGGATGTGCTCCATGTTTTGCTACGATGTTCTTTTGCTAGGCAGGTCTGGGCATTATCGTCCCTTGGCGGTGGATTGAGTCAGGTAAGGACAGCACGGAGGATTGGATTAGGGGAGTCTGGAGGGAGCTTCAAGTGGCTTTCGAAGCGGTTTCTATGGATCCTCTGGAAATCATAGAAGCAGCCAAGAGGCATCTTCACATCTTCCACAAGAATCCCTTCACAGCAAGCTTGAGGAGTGAGAACAGAGTATAGCTTGATGGTCTCTAGTGATCTTTCTTTTGTGGTAGTGGGTTTGTTATTTAAGCTTAAATTATTTTATTAACTTTTTTTAATTGAATCTCTACATAAAATTACACCTTTTAATAAATAAAATATTCAGTTATTAAATTAATATTTTAATAAAATTAATTACTAGATTATAAATTTAAATTAAAAAATTATCACACTTTTATAAGTTATTTAAAATTATTAAATTTAAAAGATTAATTATCCTCTATTTTTCTTTGTCACCCCATCTACCTTAATTATAAAAACATTCATGAGATTTATGTTATTAAAAAATAAATTAAAGTTTGACCGGGTCAATAGAGGTATTTTTTTATTTTAAAGGCTGTCAGGGTGATTTCTGTAATTTTTGAAAAAGCATGGGTGATTTATGTAAAAAGACAATAGGTGAATGGTGTAAATATAGTCATCCCTTTATTTTATTAATCGTCGGGTCATGAAAATTCACTAATAAATGGGTCATGTTAAATTGTTTGGCTTGTTAAATTTAAAATTTGAGAACTTTTATTTTTTAAATGTATCGTAAAAGAAAAAAAAAAAAAAGCAAATGGGTCTCAAATGGGTAAGACCCAAACTTTACCCAATTCTTTTGGATATAATTTAGGTAAGACTCTATGGGTATTTTATAGGATAGAGTATGGGTAGGGTATGAAAAAAATACCATGGATATTTATCAGGTCTAGGTTCGGGTGAGGCAATACATGCCCATTGACAGGCCTTTTTCGGATGGGTTGTTTGTTCTCAAATATATCCCTTTTGTTTCTAATAAAATTGATTAAAGTTCTGCTCATATGATTGAATTCATCGATGTGTGGTATGAAAAAGTAGGACACGTAAATTTTGTTTCTATTAAGAGATTAAAAAATATGAATCTTATTAAAACATTTGATGCAAAAAAATGCACTAAATATTCAATCTGTGTTGAAGCAAAGTATGTTAAAAAGTCTTTTAAACTTGTCACTACTAAAAGCACTGAATTGCTTGAATTAATTCACTCGAACTTAGTTGATTCCAAAAAAACACTAAGTAAAGGTGATAAGATATTATGTTTCTTTTATTGAAAATTATGCAAGATATACTAATAAGATTTATCTACTACGAACAAAAGATGAAGCAACTGAAATATTTTTGAAATCCAAATTTGAAGTAGAAAATCTACTAAATAAGAAAATCAAAAGACTTTGGCCTGATAGAGGTGGTGAACATGGACTAATTTTCTTAAGGAATTTTTGGAACAACGGTATTATCCATGAAACTAGTGTTCCATGAAACGGTATATGCACGTTATATTTTAAATAGAGTCCCACATAAAAAATTGGAGAAAACGCCTTATGAAATATGGAAAGGCTATGCACCTAACCTTAACTACCTCAAAGTGTGAGGGTGTTCGGCTAAATTGCATATCCAGAATTTAAGAAATCTAACATTGGACATTAAACCTATTATTGTGTGTTTATTTGTTATGCTAGAATATTGTTGCATATAGGTTATTTAGATGCTATATTTTTTGAGTTAGAATTTCCCTTGAATAATACACATGAAAGTTTTTTCAGTAATGTGACTAATCCTCTTTCAGTTTGAACCAAACATTTTAACTATATTTTTAGCTGAAGACCTCGATAAGATAGACGAACAATTTATTTCAGTATTTCTAGTTGGTGTAGATCCTAAATTATACATATAGGCTATAACTTCCATAGACTCTAATTTTTGGAAAGAAGCCATTAATATCGAATTAGAGTACATTATGGAGAATCACACTTGGGACTTGGTGGATTTACCCAAAGGATGTAAGGCTATTAAATATAAATGGGTTGCTAAGAAGAAAATTAAGTCAGATGGATCTATCAATAAATTTAACGCAAGATTAGTAGTTCTAGAATATACCCAAAATAAATGTATAAACTACTTCGATACATATTATTCTGTGACAAAAATTGCAACAATAAGAACTTTAGTTGCACCATCAGCTACACATGGTTTAATAATACATCAAATGGATGTAAAAATAATATTTTTAAATGGTGATTTAGAAAAAGAAACTTACATGAAACAACCTGAAGGGTTTGTAGTTCCTGGTAAAGAGAATAAGGTGTGCAAATGTATTAAATCACTTTATGGTGTTAAATAAGTTTCCAAACAATCGTATGAAAAATTTTATCGTACTTTAATAACTAATGAATATAGTACGAATGTATCTGATACTTGTGTTTATTCAAAATTGTTTGGATTAGATTATGTGATTATATTTTCGTTTGTTGATGGCATGTTAAGTATTGGTACCAACTTAGAGATTATTACTAAAATCAAGAAATTTCTGTCTTCACAATTTGACATAAAAGATTTATAAGAAGCTGATGTAATTCTAGATGTTAAAATTAGAGTCAATCACACTTTAGAAAGAAAATTTTCAAAAAATTTTAACTATTTTGATGAAATATGGTAATCCTAGTCTGATAAAATATGGTAAATAACCATATAGAAATTCGTAGCCTTATATTTTTTATGGAGATGATTTAGATTGGAAACTAATTAGTTAAGTAATGGATTACAATTGATAAAATCTTGAATGTGGAAGTTCTATAATGAAAGTAAAAATTTTAAGTATAAAAAATTAGTTTAGGTTGTAGAGAAATAATTTAAGAAAAAAAAAGTTATTATGTGTATATGGAAATAAAAAAAATTAACTGTTTTGGGCTTCAACTTGACTTCAAAGAATATTTTTTTCTTAAGTACTTAACCATAATACTTAAATATAACTCCCACTTGTTTATATTTCCTTACATAATTCCACTTGTTATGGTTTTGGAAGAAAAGCCACATGTGTGCGCCAGCTCGTCCCAATTCGTTCTGAATTGGGTTCGGCTGCTTTAAATCTCTTTGTGAGATAAACACTAGAAATCTCTACACTTTTATTTTTTTCAGCTGACCAAGTCCGATTTTGTTGAGAAAAATCCAGGCAGGCTTATTCTCGATTTGAAGAAGAGACCTAGCTGACGAAGTCATAGTTTGTTGAGAAAATCATCCCGAATTATTTATTTTTGTTATCTGAATCTTCAAATCAACCGAGGCCCTTCAACAATAAATAGGAGGCTTCTCACTTCAGAGATACACCAAAAAACCTCTCTCTTCTTCTTCTTTGCTACTCTTTATGTTCTTCATTTCTTCAATGTTTCAGTTTGTTGTTTACTCTTTATGTTCTTCATTTCTTCAATGTTTCAGTTTGTTGTTTCAATTCTCTGTCACAAGTGCACGTGTTAGAAAGTGTTGTGTTTATCTTGGGAAGCAAACGATAAACCTTCGTATTCTTCTTCTTTGCTACTCTTTTATGTTCTTCATTTCTTCAATATTTCGATTTGTTGTTCCAACTTTCTATCATAAATACACATGTTAACAAATTTATATTTATTTTTTGGGAGCAAACCATATAAATGATTGCACTATAATTGTACCATAAATTTTTCTTTTAAAGCAGTAGTTATCCCACAGCACAGCTTTGCTTTCAAGAAAGTGGTTGGGCACAGTTTTATCGTTCCCTTCGTCCAACAATATCTCGAAGGTCTTCTATTATTTTAATCTTATCATTTTCACAAAAGTCTAATAAACAAAAAACTGCAATTTAGCCCGCTACATAATAAATGAGCAAATAATCTCTTATTAAAAAAATAATATAATAAATTAACTTCTTTATTTCGAAAATTCAAGCAAAGTATCACTCTACCAAAATCATTAATAAAGACTAATTTAATTATTTTTGGATATAGGAATAATTTGCTAATTTTTCTCTCAAAGAGTATTTGCCCATTTCACATCTTACAAAAATAAATTATAATTAACCCAAAATCTAATAAATTTAAATCATTTTATTTTGCATAGTTGACCATTAAACTTCATCTAAATTATTTTGCATTCCCCCATGCCTATATACTCATTACAACCCAAAAGATCATTTGGAACCAAAGAATCTAATCCACAATGATAATGAACCTTGCGATGTGTAAATTAAATGAGAAGCAAAGTCAATTTATAAACCAACAAACATAAAAAAAAGAAGAGGCACAAATCTAATAAGAAAATGTCTTTTTCATTCATTTTCTTTTTCCCCATTCAATTTTCGGGGAATCAGTAGTCATACAAATTTACAGCATTTACATCCGAGTCCTCCATCTTCTGTGTATATCATTTCAAGGACACGCACAATAATTGAGTACACAACGACATCCGAGTCCACTCACTCCAACAACCGAGTCAAATCTGAGTTACTCAGCCGGGGTTTCGACGACCGAGTCAACTCGATCTCCTCCCAACGTCAAAAAATTACCATCTTAACCTTCCGGGCACCCAGATTTTCGCGATCAAGCTCAGCTCTGGCCAGCCCAGCAGTTCAAGTACATGACTTGCCGCAGCGACTCATCCGCCTGCTTTCTCTTGTCATCGCTGCCGCCTCCGCCCACAAAATCCCCGAACTCGGAGTTGAGTACGCCGGACAACGGCCGGAAATCCGCGCCGTCTCCTCCGTTGGACAAGAAGCGCCTCTTGCTGTGGTTGAGGGACTTGAGGCCCGATTTCAGCTTCTGGCCCTGATCGGAGTGGCCGTTCACCACCGCAACGCTGGCGGCCATCCACAGTCTGTTCATGTAACTCATTTTTTCAACTGTATAGCTTTTCTTCTCCTTCGCACTATAGACTTCCGTTTGCTTTTTCTTATGCTTGGGAACTGAGCGACTTTGCTGTGAAAATAATGGAGTGAGGAGGTGTATTTATGGCGGGTTTGGGGGTAAAAGGGTAATTGCGCTGAATCTTATATCTCGAAGGTGTACGAAACATATCGTGAGATTTTGGTTAAAGCGAAATCATTCCGAGAATATAGTTGATGGAGTGGAAACGATAAAAGCTGAAAAGATAATGGAAGGATTTGTTTCCAAATATTTTAAGAAACTTCAAATTTTAAAAATATTGTTTATTTTTGGGTTAAATGTAATTTACCCATATGATATATGAAATGAACAAATACTCTTCCTGTGATAAAAAAATTAATAAATAATCTTCTATGTTTTAAAAATGAAATGAAATAAATTATCTTTTTATCAATGATTTAGATACGGATAATTTGCTTCTTTTTACAAAATATAGGAGATAATTCACTATTTTATTTTTATAGGTTTTTTTTGCTAATTGCTCATATCACAAGGGGGTAACTTGTATTTTTTCCGTTTATTTTTCAATAAATTTTTGGAGAAAAATGCCAACCGCTTGTATATTGCGAATGAACAAATTACTCTTCTATGAAAAAAATAACAATTTATCTTCCTTAAAAAATGCAGCAATTTGTCCCTTGTATTTTTTAATTTGTTTATTTATAATATTAAAAGGAGGTAAATTAAATTAAACCCTAATTTTTTATAATAGAGTTTGTAGTATTTAAAAGAAAAAAATTTAATTAAGCTAAATAGGTCTCGAAAAACCACAAACAAATTCAACAAGATGTGAAATTAAGAGCCAATATATTTTAGCAACAATTTGGTAAAATATGCAAGTAATGCTCTTGTGATATTGTAAATAAGCAAATTACCCTCCTACGAAAAAAAAATAGCAATTTATCTTCCTATATTTTTTAAAAATACAACAATTTACCACCCTGTGTTTTCAAAATAAAGCAATTTATCTCTTTAGACGGAGAGCTAAATTGATTTATTTTAAAACATACATAGACTAAATTATTATTAGCTTTTCATAGGAAAATAAATTACCCATTTATAATAATACATAAAGATAAATTACACTAAACCTGTATTTTATGGTAAGCATTAAAACTTTGACTAAAGAATAAGGAAAAATGAAATAAGTACTCAAAAACTCGAGAAAAGAAAACCGGCGTGCGTGCTTGAAAATATCGTATCCAGAAACAATAACAGAGACATATCTACTGTACGGCTATTTTAAGTTTGGTCCCTGGAATAGTGCTAATTGGCATTCTGCACCTTAAAAAACAAAAAAGTAACATTTTCCACCTTAAAAGTAGACATCTCTTGGCGAATGGCACTCCAGAAGTGATTTTCGGCCAATAAGTTGCTGCAATTAATACACTTTTTATGGTACTCAAAACCAAAAGTTGAGAAACAACAAAACTGCACAACCAACATATAATTTCATAGCATAATGAGTCATTGCTTTTTCTAAATCAAATAAATTAAAATTAAATTAAATCAAGATTGTATAAGGACTAATTATGCCATATTTTCTATTTTGTATTGCTAGACGGATAAAATTATATTTGGGGCGCGTCTCAAGTTTGGTGTTTTAGACCCAGATTGGATCTAAACCTGATGTTTTCAAACTTTTTATATATTTTGTATATATACTTATAGCAAAAAAAAATGTAAACAACTCCCTTGTAATATTGTAAATGAACAAATTATCTCCTGTGAAAAAAAAATAGCAGTTTACCTCTATGTGTTATCTAAAATATAGCAATTTACATCCTTATGTTTTTTAAAAAGCACAAGAGGATAAATTGCTATTTTATTTTCATAAGGAGTAATTTGCTCATTTATAGTATCACATGGGGTAAATTGCTATTCACCCTATACTTATATGAAGCATATTTGCTCCTATATGAGAAAGTATATTTATATTTGATTTATACTTATATATAATACATAAAATTGATATTTTTTAGCTTAAAACAATGATATAAAGTAGTCTATAGATGTTTTAATGTGTTATCTTTACAAAATATATTTTTAATATTTTAAAAATTTTTAAACTAAGGTTTAATTACTGAGTCCCATTCAGATTCAATCTGGTGTCTAAGAATTTTCTATCCCGTTGTCATCTCTAACAATATCCCTGCTTACTATGTTTCATCTCGCCCAATCCAGCATTATCCATCGTTTACAAACCAAATCGCAAATCCAACATAACTTTTGAAGGTTGCTGCTATATACTGTTTCGACTTCATAACTTATCCAACTCCACACTCGGATAAGTCATCTGCCCATATATCATGTTTTGGTATGTAAAATGCCCATTTTATCGAGATAATGCTATTACTATAAATAATCACTTTCCTATAAATATTAAATAATTAACTCACCATTTTATTCAATATTTATCCAATAAACCTACCATGTTTACACTCGACCAGGGATCAAAACAAATCCCCATCTTATCCAACCCAATTCCTCCATGTAAACAAAATTACCTAACAAACCAAAAAAAAATCCCTCACTTATACGGCCGAAAAAACATATTAAGGTGCAATTTACCAACTTTTTAAGGTTGAAAGTGAAATTTATTTCTTTTCTAGGGTTCAAAGTGAAATTTACCCTATTTTCAGGGTGCAAAGTGCAAATACCCCTAGAAGAGTGGGGGCAGGTGGCGTGCTTATCCGAATCAAACCCATGAGTCATAATCATGCACCCAATGGGCAGCCAACAGGTTTCCCAATAATTCATTGAGCTAGGCTACAGTACCCCCCACCCCCACGTGGGTCCCAATATGTTCTTTATTTCCCAACTTTTGTCCTTTGCCTGAAACCTGTCGTTTTCCACCAACAAAACTATATAAACAATACAGAGAATTAATGATAATAATAAGTCTGTCGTTTAGTGGATAAGGCCACGAGTGGTGGATTGTGGGGGGTGGGGTCCGCACTGCACCAGTAAGAAAATCCCTCAATTTGTATTTTTATTTTATACTATATATATAATAAAATTATTTTCAAATATAAATAGTGATTACTTACACCGTAATACTAATTATTTAAATTATTAAAAATATTTTTATATATTTTTAATTATTCCTACTCAAATTCTTTTTTTATCTATATAATTTGTATTATTCGATATCATTATACAAAGTAAAGTAAACATCATACATGAAATCAACGTTTAATATAACCAAAAAAGTAACCAAATGTTGATATATATATATATATATATATGAAGTAAATATAAACAAATATATATATATATACTTCATATATATATATATATATATATATATATATAATAAATATAAACAAATATAATATATATATATATATATTTACTTATAAATATTATATATATATTATAGAATAAATAAACAAGTAAATATAAAAAATATATATATATATATATATGAACAAATATAATAATATATATATGAAGTAAATATAAACAATAATATATATATATATATATATATATATATGAAGTAAATATATATATAATATATATATATATATATATATATATATTTCATTATATATATATATATATATATTTACCAAAATCAACGTGTAAATTCAAACTTAAATTTTAAAGAATAATTACACTCCTAGTCCATAAGTTTATTGTAATTATATATAAATCTTATGTGATTTGAAAAATTATATTTAGTATTATTAATATTTATTTGTGTCTAATAATTAAGTCCCTCAATTAGTAAAAATTCACTGAATTTGTTGATGTTAACAAAAAAACTGAATAAAAATCTGAAATTTACACTCGATTGACTTATTATTGACTTATAGCAGGTCAAATAAATTTTTTCTAACTAAACTACACTTATAGTGGTGAAAAATATACCTCCTCACATGCATTAACCCATGAAGACGTATAAAGATAATTCGGTTATAAAAAATTTATTTGACTTGTAATAAATCAATCGAAAATAAATATAGATTATCCTTTTATTAATATAAGCAAGTTCGATAAATTTTATCTAATAAAAACTTATTTATTGATAGAAATAAACTTTATAGATATTAAATATAATTTTAAAATTATAAAAAATTTACGTGTAATTATTCTAATTTTAAAAAGCTCATAACCTGCTTAAGGAAAAAAAAAAGTAATAAATATTTGACACGTGGACAATGCACGCACGTGGATATGGCGATGGGTCAGCCATTGGCTCGATGAATCAAGCTTGGGGTTTTGAAGCTGAAGGCGGTGGCAGCCCATGTGAACATCACGTGAGACACTCCACTCGCATAACGCTTCCCATAACTCTTCATCTCCTTAATTCTGTGAACCTTTGTCTCTTCCATCCTTCCAAAACTAAAGCACTTTGCCCTTTTGGATTTTTCCTTTCTGCATTCTCCTTTGTCTGTATTTTGTAATTCATATATTACTAGTCGTTGCGACACTCGTTTATATCTGCATATTAATAAATATTATTTTTTATATTTTAAAACATATAATTAATTTATTATCTAAAAATATGAAATGTACTTTTCGCAGAAAAGTTTTAAAATTAAATTTAAACTCCTTCAAAAAATTATTATTTATACCTTACTCTATAGTTGTCAAATGGACGGTTTGGATTGAGTTGAGTTAGGGTTGAATCCAGAATGAGTTTGAATTAATAGGTCCAAAATAAATTGGGTCGGAGCAATTGTAACCATTTTCATATATTTAATGTTTAAAAAAAATCCAATTTTACATAATAATAAGATGACGATATATTTAAAAAAAATTGTAAAATATATTACTAAATTTTGTATTATTCATTATTTCTGGAAAGTAATCATGTACATTAAAAATTCATTTGTTAAATAAAATTAAAAACTCAGAACATGTACAAAATATTTTTTTTAAAATAAGTCATGAGATGAATAGTTCTACAGTTAATTTTCGATAATTATTTGTAGAACAAAAATATGGATTTCAATCGCAATAATAATAGTTATTTGTCTATATTAATCGTACATGTTAGTACATTATAAATTATAATTAGATATGTCCAATGAAATTTATGGTTAGTTGGCAAGGTAGTCGACTGATTGAACTGACTCGCGAGAATCATCATATGGAAGTCTTAAGGGCTTGGTCTGAATGATTGGTATTCCTGGTTTTGACATTACAGGATTAGCTCTCGAATTTCAGGAATTATGACAGTCGCATGCATACAAAAACTGTATTTTGGATCTGGCGAGCGGTGACTGTATCATGAGATACGTTTATCATAAACCTTGTCTAGTACAATTGGAGTATGTAGTGAGGATGGTGGAGTCGGCCCCTTGTCAGTATTGTGACAATAAGATCTCTTATGCGCTCTGAGATTATATAGACTCTTTAAGTTTATGGCTATAGCGGTTGATTGAGTGAGAAGGGATTTCCCATGACAATTAGTAGAGTAAATCATGATGTTTTGATTCGTTGTTGGAGTGTTTTGTGAGATAGAGAGAGAGAGAGAAACAAAGATAATGAAGTATGTGTTTGACATAGTGTGTATGTTTGAGTTTGTTTTTGGAGATAATTTAAAATAAGTATTGTATGTTTAATATTGTGTTTTGGGAGACAAAAGTTAATGTTCATTGTCAAATCATGTCTTTTTTATATATAATAATATGTATGTATATATATAATATTTTATGTTTAATGTTGTATTTTAAGATAAAAATTATTGTTCATTGTCAAATCATGTATCTTTTATATTATATTTATATATGTGTGTATATATATGTATATATAGAAAAGTCAAAAACAAAAAAACACTTGTGTAAAAAAGAACAGACAAACATTGGGTGTGTTTTGGCCCATCTTGAAGATGGATCAAAAATGGAAACAAACATAAGGAATGTGTCTTGAATATGAAAACACAAATATCTAATTAATGATGAGAACTGATGCCCAATTCCATACCCTAGACTAAGGTTGGGAGATGATTGACAGTAAAGCTGTACCCTTATGGAACTTGAAGCCTAAATGTTCATGTATAATTCACTTAACATCTAGTGCCACAAACTATTGCTAGACGACCACCTACAATAACAAGTTATTTCTATTTAGGGGATAATAAAAAATAATTAATTTAATTAATTGTATTGTTTATACATCCAAGTTTAGTTGAGGGTGAACCCAAAGAGTCACACTCTAATCATCGAATAATGATGGAATTGATTTATAATTCATTTCAAAAGGTAGAGATTAATTTAATTGAATTAAATGAATTTCTTAGAGAGATAATAAATGATTGGATCATTTACATAAAAATCCATGGGTTGGATTTCTCAGAAATTAATTTAGTTGGGCTTGATTAGTTAACTTAGTTTGGGTTTAGTTAATGATTGGATCAAAAATTAATTTAGTTAATTTTGGATTTTTAACCTTTTAAATTAATTTGATTAATTTAATTGGGCTTGATTAATTTATTGATCATAAATTAAAAGAGAGAATGAGTTAAGGTCTTTTAATTAGATTAAAAGACTTAAAGTGATGGATTTAAAACTAAATTGGAGTTAAGTTAGGACCATTGGACATGGGCTTAATTTATGAGAGCCTAGTTCACTTTAGAGCAAGCCTATGACCCAGTGTGATCATGTCTAGTTCAAAATGAGATGTTGGCTGATTCTATGACTACCATGGCGGAATTTTTGCTTCAAGGGAAGCTGAAAATTGGCTAAGATTTGATTGGAAATGAGTGAGGAGGGTTGGGATAAGCTAGGTCTTGTTAATGTGTTGATTAGGTCAAAATACTAATCAACTTTCCTATCTCCTTCGTTCTTTGAACTTATAGTTTTTTCTCCTCTCTTAATCGACCTTAGTAACATGGCAGGATAGAAAGCCAACCAACTCTTCCTTGGAGGTGGAAAACAACAACCTCTTGTCCATACCTCGCAAAAGTTTAGAGAATAGCCCAAACTCTCCCTCATGCTCCCGCAAAAGGCCAAGCAAGGTGGGGAGTATTGAAAAGCACTCAAGGATGTTGTAGTCCTCACCAACCTACTATCATCTACGTATATGAAGGACGAAGAGATCCTATCTATTAAAATATGGCTAGTAGCCCTAGCCCCCTCTCCGTTGACTGCCATTGGCTCCCCTCTTTTCTCCTCATACCTCAAGGAGGTTTCTCCCTCGTTATCGGCAAAAAGCCTCTTCTTTCGGATCGAAAGGTACATCAACTAGGGGATGTAGTACAGCATCAGGTTGTTGTAAGCTCCCCTATCAGGCTCCTCTATAAGATGTCGAGCTTGAGCCCGTCCCCCTTGAGGTAGCCTTCGTGGGGTCATCATTCGCAATGTTTTATCCCATAAACCTCATAGATACATCGGATGATGCTAACAAAAGTTAAGGAAAAGTTTCAAAAATAACAAATAGAAAAAACCAAGGAAGGAAGACGAGTAGGAAGCACAACAAAAGATCAAAACATCTATGAAAAGATGAACATACTTAGGAGTAATAAAGGAGAAAAAAAAATTTAAAAGCTCTAGGGTGTTCTCTCCAAGATCGTAGGGGGGGAAATGAAAGAGAAGAGTAAGAGAGAGCTACAACGAGGAAGGAAAAAGAGCTAAAAATATGATCATCCACGTTCATATCAAGTAACCGCCTCTCATGTGGGTGGTTATGTACAACGGTTACCCTCAACCGCCCCCCACTATGTCTAAAAGGCAAAACTCATGCGTCTGTCATCATTACAGGCTAGTACTAGCCATTAGTTTATCCTGACAAAAGACGCACATTTCCAAGAAAGTTGATTTACCTTTTGTAGGAAAGCAGAAGGACAAGAAAAATCCTGTAATGGGGAATTTCTCTTCAAGAGAAAGATGAGGGAAATCCACAACAATTTATTCTAGAAGAAACTCACTACTCTAAGGAAGAGTGAGACGGTCTCCTCCTCCTTAGAGTGCCGGGGTGGGGGAGGGCAACAGAATGATACCCAAAATTACACTCAACCCAAGTGAAAGTCTATTTTGAATAGAGCTCATTAAGGAGTCCATAAGTAGATGAGGTCCAAGAAGGTGGGACCTTCAGCCCGAGCACCCGGGAAAGGCCCTTGGAAGAACATGACTATAATGTATAACACACGGACATTTTAAAAAATTGCTTGATGCAGTGTCGGACACGGCTCGAACCCGCCTCAGACATGTGTCAGACACGGCATTGGAGTATCTCAAAATTTTAAAAGAAAAAAAGGTGGACACAACGTCTAACACGTCATGGACACAACTATTGGTGTGTCCGACATGTTTTGGAGGAGTGTCCAACATGTTTTGGACACATTTTTCAATTTTTTTATAATTTCAAAAAAAATTGGGCTATATTTTTTTTAAAAAAAAAATTTTTAGGCTTAATAAAAAAAGTAGTTAATTCATTCTTCTTAAACTAAAAGTATTAGGATAAAATTACTAAAAAGTTGAGAGATGTTCACAATTTAACTAATTTAAATTATTAAAAATAATTCATTGAGTTCTTTTTTAAAATAGACTGATTATGCATATTTTTTAAGCCACATTTGATTTAAAATATAGATGTAAGATATGCTTATTTTATATTTTATCTTAATATTTTTTGTAATAAATATTTTGATTTTGTAAAAAACTGAGAATATATATTATATATAGTTGTGTTACTGCCGCATCGTGTTCTAATTTTTTCAAATTTTCCATATCGCCGTGTCCGTGTCGTATCGTGTCTGCGTCGGAATGTCCGTTTCCATGCAGCATAGGCTGTAATCAAGGCCGCTGGCCCATGAAGAGGAGCTACCATGCATCCATGTGGCTGCCAAGGTGTATGCACAAATGACAGGAGACCATCCGTCCGCAAGGTAGAAGGACAGCCACGTAACTCGTGACAAGGCACGAAGATGATCCTGCTCGTCCCACCAACCTCCTGAGAATTTGGAATCTATTCCCACTTGGAAACTTATCCATCCAAGGGTTTGCCAACAACATATCTCAAGATCCTTACAAACCGCCTCCGATTTTGAAGAGACTTATTTGCAACAACTATTAACCTGAGCCCTAAGGCGTCACGTCTTCACTCGCTAGGAGACTATGGCTATAAAAGCAAGCCTACTTCCCCTTGGTTAAGGATAACACAATTTTTGCAAAAGCATTCACATGAGAGCAATATATCCTCAACATTCCCTTGTCATTTAGTCATTCATCATAGTTCTATTTCGATTAATTTTATTTTTTCATAATTATTTACTGACTTGAGCATTATAATACTAATATATTTAATGACACGTCCCTTTTCAAGGATTGGAAGAAACTTGGCCTAAAAGGCTCAAGTTCAAGATCTATCAAACGTACAACTTTTTGCTTGTATCACGTCAAAATTACCATATTTATTTATTCAATTTTTGAAAAAAAAAACAAAAAGCGATAATTATAACAAAAAATTACATATAGCATATCAAATTAATTAATTTTATATAATTACTTAAGTACTAAGTGAATTTCTACTTTATTTTCACATGCATCGAGTGTACCACAATCTTAGTTATTTACTAGGTTTGAGGGGTTAGAATAACCACATTACATTGATAAAATATATACTTAGTTTTAAGTGGACAATGGCAAAGTCCATCACTGTCATGCTACAACAATTGCTATTGCTTGTCGCCATCGGAAGGTCACTCACTGCATCCTATTCCTATATACTAATCATGTTCCCACTTTCACTTCAGTCATATAATATTTCTTCAGAAGCTAAAGTTGTATCTTATAATTATTCGATGTGGGAGCCATACTCTCACTTTTTCAAATGATAAAAAAATCTCCGAAAGTAATTTTAATGGCTAAAATAGCTTTTAATTGTGTGTTTTATGTAGGGTCGGGTTCCACTAATGTACTTAATTTCTTTCGACTATCGAATAAAATTGGATCAATGATTCATAATGAATTGTATAATTCGACAAAACTTATAGATATATACTATTCAAATGAATGATATTTATACTATTCTCTCGAACTTCGGCTCAAAATAATTTTACTAACTTAAATCGAAAAATTATAACAATATTTTTTTAGGAGAAAACTTGTGCTCTAGTCCAATACGCGATAGAGTGGTGTTGCAATTTTAATCCCATAATTTACGAGCTTAACGCATCTAGTCTCGTAAAATAAAATAAATATTGTAGCTTTTGTGGTCCCATAAGATAAAAATATGACACATTTGGTCCTATAGGATATAAACAACTTCATATTGTGCGACAGTTTTTATTCTATGAAATCAAATGCATTTTTTATCTTATGGGACAAAAAATAATACAATATTTATCCTATGAAACTAAATGCACTAAGCCTATAAATTATTGGATAAAAAATACAACACATTTTATCGTATGGGACTAAAAGTATAATTAGTGTTGTTGTCTTACTGCACTACAAAAAATGCAACATTTTTAACCATGGTTAATTGTCATGGATTAACAAAAAGCCGTAAAAAATAACCATTAACCATGGTCATGCAACGATTGTTGTCGTGGAATATGCAAGGGTGGCTAAAACATTTGCCATAACTTTAAAATTTTTTACCATTACCTTTAGCCAGAGCAAATAGTTTTTTTTTCCAATAAAAAATCTATATTTTTGCATCGATTTTATTTAATTATGATCAATAAATATTATTTATCATAATTTTTAATTCGTAATAATTAAAAATATAGTCAATAATTATCTTTTTCTTAGTCGCGACAGACCCAGTGAATTTAAAGGATATTGGACCTTATTTGTACTTGATATCATTATTGTTAATAGGGATTCGTGCAAAAAATAATAATAATGGCACAATCAAGGTGGATTTAAAAAATTAAAGATGATGAAGCTGTGTAATTAAAAAGTAGATCCTGGGGAAATTTAATAATTTGGAAGATCTATTACTTCAATAATTGCGTGCCCTCAGGATATTATAGATTAAGAAGGCAAAAGTTAAACTAATTAAGGAGATTAGGACCACTTTATTGATCCCTAATATACAATTAGCTCCATAACTTAATGTTTGGTGTAGTCCAATAGTCAGTAGCGAAGTCAATCAAATAGGAAAGGGATTTACTACGTTGATTGTTTGAGTAACACGCCTTAGAGTTAATACACATTTGTATGGTCCGAGATGGAAGGATACTACCCGTATCGGGAGTCTTTAGTGTCGTGGACTGTTGCTAGACAACCACCCATGGTAACGGATGCTCCTGAATTAAATGTTAATTTGGAGTGATTAATTAAATGGGATTTAATCAATCTCGTAAAAAGTACTTGTCAATTATTGTGTGCTGACATAAGCTCAATTCTAACTGAAGGTGAATTATAAAATCACACATAATATACTATGAATTTGTGTTGGAATTAATCATAAATTAACTTTAGAAGAAAATGATTAATTTAAAATATTAAAATTACTTTTAGAAATTAAATGGTATGATCGTTTAAATAGAAGTCAATGTGATGAGAGTACAAGTTTTCATTAATATGACTAATTGAGATGGGCCTTGTCCAATGAATGTGATAATTTATTTAGATTGAAATTAATTAATCAATGAGATTAATTAATTGGTTCTTGATTTGTCTAACGTGATTAAATAAATTTGGTTTAGGCCTTAAAACTAATGAGATTAATTTGAAGGCCTAAGTAAATTTTGTTGGGCTTGGAATAATTTAAATGTTAAATTAAAATAAGTTCAACCCACATTTAAATTTAGGCCGAAACCCACAAGCCCATTTGAAGAGGTCGAGGGAAGTTGAAACTTCCTCACCCATGTAGCAAGAGAGAGGACCAAATGGGTAGTTTTTCTAGACAAACCACTCGCCCACTTGTAGCATCAAACACACATGTTTGCTTAGTGTGATACTTTTGAGTGCTTGTGGTGTGGAGTATGCATGGAGGTGTGTATCTATATCTCTATTAATATAAAGAAAAGGGGTTTCACATTTACAAACGGCTGTTAGTAATACCGTCGCACCAAATTTTTATAAAATCAAAAAAACGTCCTTCAAGTAATAAGATAACTAACTCATTCCACTTTCTAAATTATACATTAACTAATAAATTAGTTTTTTTTTTAATGTCGTGTATTGATTTGTATACTTTGCTCTTATTTATAATATGAAAAATTATTTCTTATATGCACACAGAAACAGCGTGCCACCACGGCTAGTTATCTATACTAATATAAAAAGAAAACCCGTTCTACACTCACGTATGGAAGTTACGTGACACCGCCGCACCATTTTTTGAAAATACCATAAATAACCCTTCTTTTATTTGTCAAATCCATAAATAACCCAACTTCACTTCTCAACCACCACCATCCACGTTTTTACCACCATCCACATTTTATTAGACAAGATTTTTGAATTCTGAAACTAACTTCACTTGCCTCTTCGGTACAACCTCTTTGTTTGTTGAAATATGAGCTTACTAACTTCACTTACCTCTTCGGCACAACCTCTTTGTTTGTTGAAATCTGAGCTTTTAAATATGGATGAAACTCTCCATCCCTCCATCTTTCCCGTCAACAAAATCTTAATCTCAATTCCGCCGTCGACCATCATACTCTCTCTATTTGCGCCAATAGGGGCTGCGCCACCGGAGGATGCACGGAGGAGGAAAACAGATGATTCGGTGTGGTGGTTGTTCCTAATAACAAGGTAACCAATAGAAATCTAGAAACACAAGCTACGATTTAAGGTGGGGTTTTTAGAGTTTGATGCAGCAGTTGCAAGGGTGCGATAATGCTAAAACCATTTTAGTGAAGTTGTTGCTATCAATCTGAGTAGGCGGTTTTTAGAGATTCTTGAAACTCATCATTTTGCTATTAATGCTGTATCATTTTTATTCTATAGATACAGCCACGTACCATAAGGTTTTTGCGGATTAAATGAGGGCGGCAGCATATATACAGACCTCATATATGCTGGTTTTTTATATATCCGCAAAGAGCATCGTACCATAATTGTTTCATATATAGTATAATCTCGAAATTAATTTTTTTCTATAGGCAGCCTTGGCTCTGGATTTACCATAAGAGTATTCATATATGCGCAAAGACCTCTATATATACAGCATCGTACCATAATTGTTTCATATATACTATATATATATATATGTATCACTTTTTCATTTTGTTTGAGTATTTTCTTGGTTAATTAATTTGTGGTTTTCATATATTTGTTGCTATTTGGATCTACGCCTGGTTTTTTTGGTTTTGTTTGTGGTTGTATCTGCATCGCCTTACATGAATTTATTTGTTTGTTTGGTGGTGTTACTTTGGGATTGTGTTAAGTAACCGTGTTTATGCATGTTGGTAAATAATTTTAGCTGCAACAGCACCTGTATGAGTTTTCGAGTAGAGTTCGGTGGTTTCTGTTGCTGGGGATTGATTCCGCTCGACTTCTTATCTCCTTATTTGAATTTCTTATGTTCGTTGTAGTATTTTCCGTTTTTGCTTTTATTTTGGTTGGGTGTGGAGGGCTATTCGTTGTTCATCTTTAAGTCATGAACTCAGTGGAGCGTCGTGACCTTATAATGTTTGGATTGGGTCTCTATGTCATTTGGATAGTAAAATTATTTTTGTGATGATTAAACATTAGAAAAATGTTTGATTCGTACAATCTTATATTAATTCTCAGACACGCATGCAAATAAATGAAAATATCAAATGTATTCTTTCAATATTGTGTATGCAGTCTTATCTATTTCTTTTGTTCTTTTAAATAAACTATAGGCTATTAGCATAATTAATTAAGTTTAATTACAGTTATATATGTTTTTGATCCTATATAATTAATTAGTTTGTTTACATGTAATGTGTAGAGGTGTAATGATGGAATTAAAGCACACATGCAAACAAGTGTTAACTTCATCTATCGGTGCTTTCATATTCTTAATTGCAATTTACATCCCACAATTTACATCATTTGTGAATTTGGTCCCATTGTGGGTTAATTAGGTATTGTCAAGTAATCTGTGCTTATCATCTTTTTGACCTTTCTCTTAAATATACTGGACATTTCAGGGGACTTTTGCGTATAATAAAGACCCGAGCCTGTGAAGTTACATTTGGGAGTGTGCATATCAGACGGAGGTGATTCTTTATGTGCTTGGTTTAGTTACATGGTCAAGTAAAATACTTTATCAATGCAATCTTTTAGCTAATTGATAAATGTATTTCATATTTATTTTATGTAAAATCTGATTTGTCCTATTGAATTATAATTTGTATTAATCATATATATACATATATTATCCCTTCTTTCACTCTAACATGTTATGTTGCTTTTTTCTTAACTTAGTGTATATTTTTTATTATTTAGTTGGTGTCAAATTACATAAATTTAGGTATTCGATTCATACTTTACGTAATATGCCACTAAATTATAGGGATAAAAAATTGATTTTTTCCTTATGATCTAGAGCATGGCACACTACATCTACCACATCAATAAATTCTCAGATAAATTATAATATGAAATTCTCCTCAATTTTCAGTTAATAAATTTTTTTATGTCTGAAATTTAGTCCTATTTTAGTAAGATTAGAATAAACAGAAATACTAACTTGCTTTTTTTTTTTTAATACATAGTACGACTTGATAACATAGTATCTAATTTTCACATGTAAAAGTATTATATTGATAATAATTAAGTACCTTATATTGTTATAAATTTTAATTTGTATGAAGAATTCTGTAAGTGAATGATATTTTGTCGAACTATAGCAAATAACAACCAAATAAAACTTTAAGAGATATCTGCATTGCCAATCCTTAATTTGTAAAAGTCAAGGGATAATATGTAGATGTCTGTCTTTTTTACCAGTAAAACAAGTAAATAATTAGATCTAACGACAATTATTTCCCCCCATATAGTTTGTAATGGATCCTAAATGAATCTTATCATATTTATTTCTTATTAATATTAAAAATAAACACATAATACTATTTAAAATACCACTTCGAAAATGACAAAATTATTTAGTACAATATATTTAGTACAATATATTTTGTTAATCTCTAAATCATTCAAATTTTAAAACATCAAGCATGTATCAGTTCTTCTTTAGATAAATATGCTGCCGTCCCTTGATGATGTTTGGTAAACAATATATTTTAAATTCACTTTTTATATTAGTAAGATATTCATTAAAAAGTATATTTTTAATAATACTATTCATTACGATTATGCAAGTATTTTTTAATTGTCTTTTAAAAAATTATATAAATATAATTTTTTATTGATAAATATATTTTATTTGGCTTATACATAATAATTTTGTGTGCTGAAAAATATGTATAATGTATTATTATTATTATTATTATTATATTATTATTATTTATTATTTATTATTATTATTATTCACTCTAATATGTTGTATTGCTTCTTTCTTAGTGTACGAAATGATTAAATTGTTATCGTGTATTTGAATTTTCAAATATAATACCTTTGTATTTTGTTAATCTCTAATTATTTAGTACAATATATTTTTGCAAGGTATTATCAAACATATGGAATCAGAAGATTCAAACATGGATATTGATGGTATTGACACACAAGTAGAGCGCACACGAGAACAAAATCGAGTCCGTGCTAGACAAAGAAGACAACGGATGAGTACGGAAGGACGCGAAGTGCATTTGGCTCGAAGACGACAAAATTACCAACAACAAAGGCAAATAGACGAAAATGATGCATCAATACAAGAGAGCATGCAAAGAAGAAGAGAAATCAATCGTATTCGTTCAAGAGAAAGGAGAGAAAGGATGACAACAGAACAACGAGAAGTATACCTTTCAAGAAGACGTCATCTGTACCACCTTCGAAGAGGTAACAATACCATTCCAGCTGTTGCTGCTGATGTTAATGCATATCAGACAACATCTAGACACACTCAAGCATTACATATAGAAGGTATCGACCATTCTATTTTATTCTTTATTATCATTTTTAAATGTCAACCTACTTTATATATCTTAATGATAAATCAATTACATCCTTTTTTTTTTTTAAAGAAAAAAGGAACCTTCACAAATATGTCATTTTATCAATGCATATAATAGTTTATCATATAGGTTAATTTGCTTCGTCAACACTAATTAGGTAACCAAGGAGTAGTCCCTCTTGCACGCTCAATACCTATTCCATTAACTATAGCTGATGGTAATCGCTCTGTAACCTCAACTTCAGTAGCTCAAACATCTGGTATGATTCATATACTTATTTTTATAAGCTTTTCTAAATGATTTTTCTTTGTCATATTACTATTGATATACCATATTAAAATACAATATAGGTTCCGCCATAAATACAATTGTTGGTACTACTTTACTTCGTCAGATTCCATTAGCAAACTTTGCTCAAGTCCCTGCTAATCAGTTGGAGGCATCAACATCACGTGCTCAACCATCTAACAATAGAGGTACAAATAAATCAATATTTAGTTATTTGTCTATTAATTGTTCTTATTTCACTTGAATTATTTGTCAACTAATCAACTTATATGCTATATGGAAAGACAATACATGTTCTACCACGGATAGAGTTGTTGGAAATATTTCACTTCGTCATATTCCGGCACCCAATTTTGACCGAGTACCACCTAATCAATTTGAGGCATCAACCTCACGTGCTCGACCATCTAATAGTGGAGGTACAAATGAATTAATATTTATTTGTTTGTTTATTAATTGTTCCTATTTTACTTCTATTATCAACCAACTATTAAGTATCTAATGCAGATCACGACAACAATGATTATAATTTATCTTCAAGTTCATCAGATGATCTCCATAATCCACCAAATGTTGGCGAGGGAGTAAATTACATCCGACCTCGAAATAATCGTTTTCTTAATGATGCAAGAAATTATTATCCCGCAAGTGATGGCCATCGGTTGCAACTCCCAAACCCTAGAATTTGCTCTCATTGTCGTGCTAAGTTATTTCATCGAGAGGCACAAAGTTTTTGTTGCAGAGGAGGAAAAGTAATGTTGCCAGAAATACCGGTTCCAGTGGATTTGATCCGTCTTTTTACTGACCAATCTGCAGAAGGAGAATATTCAGACAAAATATACGTGCTTACAATCACGTATTTTCATTTACTTCTTTGGGGGTTGCACTAGATCAAAGTTTAGCTCCATTTGATCAAGGAATTTATACTTTTAGGGCTCATGGGTCAATATATCATAGAATTGGATCTCTATTACCTCTTCCCGGGACCCGTCCAAGGTATATACAAATGTTCATTTATGATACTGAGCATGAAATAGAAAACCGCCTACAAGAAAGTAATGGTCTGGATGGAGAATTAGTTGATAAGGTAAGGCACATTTTAGATGCTCATAACCCATTTGTCAAAACACTACGTCAACTTGCTCAAAGGCCAGATATCAACAATTGTAAGTTAGTTATCAAAGAGAAACCTGCTCCAAATATGCAATACACACTCCCAACTGCCTCACAAGTTGCAGCTATATTGGTTGGTGGAGAAGAAATAATGGATGCAAATGCTAGGGATATAATAGTACAAAGCAATACTGGCCGACTATTTAACATTAAGGAGTACTCGGGCTATTATGATCCACTCTACCCATTGTTACTTCCTTATGGAACATATGGTTGGGATAGTGACTTTCGCTCATTTCAAGGAAATAGAATCACATGTTGTGATTATTATGCATATATATTGCAGGTATTATTTGTTTTTATGTTATTCTCGATGAGTTCATGATAACATTTGGATATTTAATATTTTATATGTTCAATTCTAGATACGCGGGGATATTCCATCTATTCTTCTCCATGGAGGGCGTCTACTACAACAGTATGTTGTTGACAACTATGTCAAGATTGAGACTCAAAAATTACGATGGGTAAGATTTCACCAGCATGATATTCGTGCTGAGTTATATGAAGGATTGCAAGATTGCTTGGATGCTGGAGAAAATGATGCAGGTTAAATTATTTATTTTATTTTATTATAAAAGTTATTAATATTTTCTGTATAATCTAACACAAATCTAAATTACTTTTTTTTGTTGCTTCGTTTTTAGGAAATGTTGGTCGTACAATTTTGCCATCATCTTTCATTGGAAGTCCACGTGATATGTTTCAGAGATACCAAGATGCTATGGCAATAGTACAAAAGTTTGGAAAACCAGATGTATTTCTTACAATGACATGTAATCCTTCATGGGAAGAGATAAAAAGAGAACTTCTCCCAGGACAAACAACAAGACCGACCAGATTTATTAACAAGAATTTTTCGTGCAAAATGCGAAGAGTTAAAAGAGGATATATTTCGTAGAGGAATTCTTGGAAAAGCTGTAGCACATGTTCATGTCATTGAGTTCCAAAAACATGGTCTGCCACATGTACATATGTTGGTGATATTTGATGAGGATGACAAGTTGAACACCCCTGATGATTATGATTGTATCGTGAGAGCGGAAATCCCAAAAGAAGATGAAGAACCCGAGCTATACGCTGCCGTGATAAAACATATGATACATGGACCCTGTGGGCACATTAAGCCAAATGCTCCATGCATGAAAAATGGGAAGTGTAAAAAAGGTTATCCTAAGCAGTTTGCGGAGTGCACTATGCAAGGAAATGATTCATATCCAATTTATCAACGACGGAATGACAATAGGTTGATAGCCTTAGACAATCATGGGGAAGTGGCTATTGACAATAGTTGGGTGGTTCCTTATAATCCTTGGTTACTACTCAAATATGACTGCCACATAAATGTTGAAGTATGCAGCAGCATTAAAAGCGTTAAGTATCTGTATAAATATGTGTACAAAGGGCCTGATTGTGTTGTATTTGAAGTTCGCCCTGGTCCTAATTATGATGAAATCAGCCAGTATGTTGATGGAAGATGGATTTGTGCTCCAGAGGCTTTGTGGAGAATTTTCAAATTTCCAATGAGCAGAATTTATCCTTCAGTTGTACGCTTACAAATTCACCTACCTAATAGGCAACAAGTTCAGTTTTACAGTCACCAATCGATTTATGATGTATTAGCTGATGAGAGAAATGCAAAACTATGTTAACAGAGTTTTTCAGGATATATAGTGAAGGACAAGAGCCAAACAAATATCTATATAGGGACTTCCCTAAATACTACAGATGGTTTTCATCTCAAAGAATTTGGGAAAGAGAAGAAGCACTCAAAAGGTTATCGGACGAGTATATGCAGTGTCACCAAGTGAAGGGGAAAGATTTTATTTGCGTGTGATACTCAATCATATTAAAGGTCCAAAGTCATTTGATGATTTGTTGACAATTGATGGTGTGCATTACTTAACTTTTAAGCAAGCAGCTGAGAAAAGAGGATTTCTTCAAGAAGATAATAGTATTAGGGAGTGTTTAGTTGAAGCTCGAAGCTTTAGAATGCCATCTGCACTCAGAAGGTTATTCGCCACAATTTTACTGTATTGTGAACCCAATGGAGTTAGAAGCTTATGGGAAGAGAACTACTCATATATGATTGAAGATTATCCATCTTCAAGTAGTTCAAGTAGTTTATATGTCTTGAACAAACTTCTCCATGATTTAAATGGTATTCTCATGCAACACAAAGAAGCATAAATGAGTTTGACTTACCCAAATAACTGGAGGATTTGAAGATTTGACGAATATACCCAGTCTTATTGAGCATGAGCTCTCAATTCCAATTTCAGAAACTGATTTGAATGCTGTTCGTGTCCTGAATGACTGTCAGTTTTCAGCATTTGATATTATCAGTCGAGCGATAAACAAAAGCATTCTGCGTATTCTTTGTGGATGGTCCAGGTGGAACTGGTAAAACTTTTTTATACAAATCTTTGCTTGCCAATTTTCGAAAAGATGGACTTATTATGTTGGCAATTGCAACATCAGGTATTGCAGCAAACCTGCTTCCAGGTGGTAGGACTGCACATTCTAAGTTGAAAATACCTATTAAGTTTGAACCTTTATCAATGTGTCTATTCAGTAAGCAGTCAGAGTTGTCTACATTGATAGAACGTGCATCAGCCATTATTTGGGATGAAGCACCAATGGCAAATAGAAAAGCTTTTGAAACAGTAGACCGACATTTAGAGACATACTTGGAGTGGACTTACCATTTGGTGGCAAAATCATGATTTTAGGTGGAGATTTTCGCCAAGTTCTTCCTGTTGTGATTGGCGGTACAAAATTACAAATTATTAATGCTAGCATAGTCCAGTCACCATTGTGGTCAAATGTCAGGCTTTTGCACTTATCAGAGAATATGAGGGCACAAAACGACGACGTCTTCTCAGATTTTTTGCTTCGTATCGGGAATGGTGATGAACCAACAATTGAAGCTGATATGATACGGATTCCGGATTGTATGGCCATACCTTGGGAAGGTGAACATTCAATTGAACAATTAATCAATTTTGTTTTCCGGAATTAAGTTCTCATGCATATGATCCAGAGTACATAGCCAGCAGGGCTTTATTAACTCCTTTGAATGATGATGTCAACAAGTTAAATGAAAAGGTTCTTATTGTTTTTCATGGTGAAGAAGTGACTTATTATTCATTTGATTCAGTGGCTGATGATGCACGTAATCTATACTTACCTGAGTTTTTGAACTCTCTTTCACCTGGTAGTTTGCCACCTCATAAATTGACTTTGAAAAGAGGGTCTCCAATCATGCTCCTTAGAAATATTGATCCAAAAATTGGGCTTTGCAATGGTACTCGACTTATTTGTCATCGATTTGGTAGAAATATTATTGAAGCAGAAATTTTGGCCGGACAATTCAAGGGAATGAGAGTTTTTATCCCACGAATTCCGTTGAAGAGTGCAGAAGATGCAAGCATACCCTTTGAAATGACCAGAAGGCAATTCCCTGTTCGTTTGAGTTTTGCATTGACAATTAATAAATCTCAAGGACAAACCATTCCTAATGTTGGAATTTATCTTCGAAGTCATGTTTTTAGTCATGGCCAATTATATGTAGCTCTTTCACGGGGTATTTCTGAAAGAACAACAAAAGTTTTGGTTAGAAAAGGTTCTGTGATTGGCCATGAGGGTGTGTATACAAAGAATGTGGTGTTCAAGGAAATTTTTGCAAAGTTACAATCTTCTCTCACCATAAATCAAAGTTATAAAATATTATTTTGTATGTATTGTATTTCTAATCTTTTTTCTATTTATGTAGGTGGAAGGTGAATTCAGCAGGAAACAAGTACAGCTACAAATTGAATCAATTTATGAAATTTTCATTTTACTTCAATATATCTATGCATTATTTTGTAAAAGCGACTATTTTGTTTTCTATGCATTATTTTGTAAAAGCGACTATTTTATAGAAATGATTTTATTTTCAATTGTTATCGATGTGTATTAATTTCTTTAATCGAATTAAAAAATATTAATAATTATCGCATTGCATCCAATAAAATTATGCGCGCGGAGTCCGCGTGCCACCGTTGCTAGTATATAAAAGAAAAACCTACCGAGAGCATATAGCCCAAAAGCTAGCCTAACGCCCTAATTTTTCAAAACTACAACCATACGTACGTAAATGAAATTCTTATTGTTATCTGGAGTGAAACTGGACATGTTTGCTTCTCCTGGCCATCCTCCTGCGAAATCCACACACCGAACCAAACCGAATGCTTCTTATTGACATCCATCCTCGCTGAACGGCTCAAGTTTGCTCTTATTGGTAAATTCTCCCATGGCCTTCCTAACCTTAATTTTTGGAAAATTAGATTGATTAAACTTGGTCTTAGAGGGTCTACTCATGTTGGTGCTATTAAACTTGTGAAGTTTTGAGTATTGTTGAGGAACACACATTCACTCAAGAGACGCACACTAGAGAGATTCAAGAAGCTGGAAGAAAATGATGTGATGATGGTGAGAATGGAAAATCTGATGAGGGCAACACACTTATGAATGGTCTTGTCTCTGACAATAAAGAGACTCACTTGGAGGAGAATGTGCAAACTTTAGACAGGAATCCCTCTGAAGACTTCAACAGAGACAACCTTTGATGATTTCAATTATGAGGATCCTATGATTGCAGAACTTTTGGACAAAGACTGGGATGTAGAGAATGCTATTAACTATTGTGCTAGCCTCAAGACCAATATTGATGAAGCTAATCTCAACCACTTGAAAGCTGTTGATATGTATGGCAAAACATAAGGGGATAATTTGCTAATTTTTTTTTTTCATATGAGAGTATTTTGTACATTTGCATTATTATACGGGGGTAAATTGCATTTTTCCCCTAAAATAACTAGTGCTCCTCAAACCAAGGTTCTTTTGGGGGAGAAATTAGTAGACAAAAAGAGATGGAAATCTTCTTTAACAAATGTATATTTGGAGGTGCAAGAAATCAGTCAAAGCAGTGAAGAAGAAGAGTGGACCACACCAGCATCTAATAGGTATAAAGCTTGGGAGGCTTATGACTTGGAGGAGGAAGATCTTCTTGATCAAGTGGACAAAATTCTATTGATACTAATCCAAGTGAGGAAGTGGATACAATGATTTCTACCCAATCGGAAGGACAACCACAGATCCAAGAAACAACCACCCCGAGTGCTGATTCAGACCACTCACATACACTCACACCAGCCATGCTACAAGATCACATTCTTACAGACTTTGCCACCTCAAACAAGCTTATAAGGAACAACTCATTGTGGGTGGTCGACAAAGGTTTGCCAGCCCGATTAACTGATTTACGGAGAATCGTCATATAGAAGCCCAACTGACATGATCAGTATATGACTGGAACTCTTTTACTTCAATAGTATGAGATTTAGTCCTAGGTCATGAGGATCCACAGTAGCCTCATGCGTAAGATGATTGTATCTTTTTTTTTTTTTTTTTTGGTGAAATGTAAGTGTATTCATCCAAGATTGTATTTACAAGATACTCCGGGCATACCCAGAGAGATACAAAGATCCACTATGTGGATAGATGTGCAATCAAAATCCGTGTGGGAAGAGTGTCAAAATTAGCCTATACACTGTAATTTTAATAGAAATTACAAGGCCGTCGGGATTTGGAGCTTTGCCTTCAAAGATAATTTTATTGCGGTGCCTCCAAAGGTTGTAAACCGTGCATGCCAAAGCGAGATGCCGCGCTTTGTTATGTACAGAGGAACCGGTCTTCCCTTTCTTGAGCCACTTTACTGCACTGAGAAGGGTTGACATACGTCGGGTGATGCCAAACCACTGTCGAATATGCGACCAAACATAGGCACTGAAGGGGCATTCAAAGAATAGATATTTGGTCGATTCCTTACTGCTAATGCACAGGGAGCAGGATGGGTCCTCATGTAGGAAGGCAAGTCGGTCTCGTGTTGCCAACATCTCCCATAGTCCAAGCCACATAATAAATGAGTATTTAGGCGGTATGAATGCCTTCCAAATTGAAGCTTTCCAGGGTTGCCTTGGAAGCTTCGGCCTAAAATACTCGTAGGCTTTGGACGTGATAAGTCCCTTGCTGTCGGTCCACTCTGCCATATGCTGGATTGCTGCATCTGTAGAACCGAAGTCTGTGATAATTCTGTCCCGAATCTCGGCAAGTCGTCGAAGGAGTGGAGAGTCGCCCTTCTTCGGCTGCCACTCCCAAAGTGAGGCCCCCCGGAGGTAAACCTCATTGACCCACTTGGCCCATAAGGTGTCTGCCTTGCAATGAATGCTCCATAAGACTCGGGCAAGGAGAGCAACATTCCAGGATTGGATATGCTGGATACCCAAATCGCCTTCCTCCTTCGGATGGCAAATTTCCTCCCAGGCCACCTGTGCCCTCTTGAAATTCCATAGGAAAGCCCTGCACAAACGGTGGATCTTTTCAATAACTGCTATTGAGAGATGGAAGACTTGGAGCTAAAAACACTCCACTCCCTAGATAACGGAGCATATAAGCTCTAGCCGGCCGGCGAAAGATAGGGAGTTGGCTATCCATTTGCGAATACAGCCTGCAATCTGGTCCACAAGCGGCGAGTAATCTGTGACTGAGAGCCGCTGGCCGCGAGTGGAATACTGAGATACCGGACTGGCATATGGCCTCTAGCAAATTCTGTCATGGCAAGGACTTCGTCCAAAATATCATCCTGAATGCCTGCCGTAAAGATGTTCGATTTTGTAGTGTTGACGGCGAGGCCAGAGACGTCCCTGAACTCTTGGTGACACTCTATTAGAATGTGGATAGATGGAAGGTCTCCTCGATGGAACAACATAAGATCATCGGCAAAGAGGAGGTGAGTGATCTTCAGTTTCTCACAGTTCGGGTGGAAGTTGAAGTCGGAGATGGACGTATTTCTCTTGATCAATCGCGAAAAATACTCCATACAGAGGAAGAATAGTGCCGGCAACATCGGATCTCGTTGCCTAAGGCCTTTCTTCCCCGGAAAAAGTCCATGTAGGGAGCCGTTCAATGCCACTGAAAATGAAGTAATGGAGACACATTCCATAATCCAAGAAATGAAAAGTGGAGGGAAGCCATACCCGTAGAGTACTCGGAGAGGAACGTCCATGAGACCGAATTAAATGTTTTCCGTAGGTCGACGTTAATGGTACAACGAGGTGAAATCCGTTTCCTCGAGTACTACCGGACCATTTCTTGAGCCAAGAATATATTATCAATGATGTTTCGGCCCCAACGAAGGCGCTTGGCTACTGTCATAAGCTGCTCAATGCGGGGGAGACGGTCCGCAATGATCTTGTTATGACTTTATAGATCACATTGCAAAACGATATCGGTCAGTAGTCAACGACTGAAGGAGAGTGCTCAGATTTGGGCACAAGGGCAATAATGGTGTGGTTGAGTTGTCGTAACATCCGCCCACTCCTAAAGAAGCCCATAATGGCTCTGCAAACAAGGTCACCCACAATATTCCATACCTTCTTGAAGAAGCATGATGTATAACCGTCTGGGCCTGGGGCCTTGTTGTCACTAATTTGAAAGACAGCGGTTTTGACCTCTGCCGGTGTGATTGTCCTACAAAGATTCGAGGCAAGCTCCGAAGTGAGCGAGGGCCCCCAATGAAAAACCCCATCGTCAACCGGTAGTGTCTGATCCTCGATACCCAGGAGCGATGTTTAGAAATCAACGAATTCCTGGACAATGTCCGGAATGGAGGTAATAATGGAGCCATCAGCTTTAGTGATCGCCAATATGGAATTCCTTGCTGCGTTCCTTTTACCATATCATGAAAGAATTTGGTGTTCCTGTCCCCCTGCTTTAAGAAGTGGATTTTTGCCTTTGGGTAATAAAAGTGCCTCTCCGCTTCAGTAAGGAAGGTGGCCTTCTTCCTAAGATCCCCCAATGAGTCCCAAACAGCCACATCCTTGGGATTAGATTCAAGGTGTGTCTGTGCATTTTGCAGGGCAAGGTCCGCCTCCTTGGCCCTGGCTGAGATGTGGCCTTAGTGCATGTTATTAAAAGCTTTGAGGGAGCTTTTAAGTGTTTTCAACTTTCTGCATAGCCGGAATTGTGGCGTTCCCTCCACATTCAGTCCCCATCTTTCCTCAACGGTTGGAATAAAATCCGGGTGATCTGCCCACATATTAAAGAATCGAAAGGACTTAGGCTTGGGGGCGGGATTATCAAAAATAGAAACGATACCCGGAGAGTGATCGAATAGGCATCCCGGTGGGTTGAAATGAGCTGTGCAATGAAGTCCAGCCTCAAGCCAATCATTGTTCAGAAGGACTCGGTCGAGCTTGCACCAAACGGGGTTGCTGTCACTGTTGGAGTACCAAGTGTAGTAACATCCGGTAGTTTGAGCATCGTGAAGGCCAAGTGCAAGACAACAATCGGCAAAGTCCTTCAATTCATACCAAGTGGGGGGACCCCAAGTTGCTTCTCGGCCGGAAATTTAACATAGTTGAAGTCACCAAGTATGATCCACGGCATATCAACGGCCGCCCAATTCCAAAGTTTCTCCCACATGCTCCTTCTATTAACAACTGTATAAAGGCCATAAGTGAAATATATGTAAAAGGAGAGTTGAGAGGACTTATTCGTAACGCGGCAGTGGATCACTTGGGTGAGATATCCTCCAGGTAAAGATCAATAACTGCGGGGTTCCAGATAATAGGATGCGTCCACCGCAATAGCATCAAAATTGTTGGTCTGGCACCATCCTGGGAAAAAACGGTGATGATTTTTGGGATGGCGTAGCTGAAAGCTTCGTCTCCAAAATGCCCAAGAGACAAAGCCGATTATTCTTGATGAGGTGGGTTACCCCATTTTGTTTGAGGGCCGGTTGAATCCCCTCACGTTCAAAATCCGATCTTCATGGGGTGGGGAGGGTGTCCCCTCCCTGTTGTTTTATTTTGGGTCATTCGGAGCTGGATGGATGGCCTAGTCCCAACATGAGGTGTTGTGTCGATGTCGGGGAGTCTGGGATGTTGGACGAGACTGCCTCTGAATCTGTTTCAACAACGGCCGATCGTCAGTCATGGGCACTGCCGCAATAATCGGCTGCTACTTAGCTGTTTGGCTCTGTTTATACTGTCGGTTGCTGGAGTTACCTCAGTTTGCTGCACAGCTTTGTTGCTGCTGCTTCAGGTTATTTTGGCGACGCTGTACAACCATCCACTCAGTCGGTTGGCCTTCTTTGGTGCAGCCGTCTTAACGGCAGCGTCATTGGGTACGTGGCCAGTGGTAGTGGCAGTGGCAGTGCGGCAGGGATGGCCGGTGGCTGGCAAGATTTTTTAAATGCCCAAAGCGGTGCATGTCGAACAAAACTTAGGCGTGAACTCATAACGATCGGTTGTTTCCTAACACGCCGTTCGAAAGGATAAATTCCACATGATCCACAAGCTTTTGGATGCATCAACCTCAACCAAAATACGAGCATATGAACTCTCTCCATTTTCATCGTAAGGGCATCCATCGCAATAGGTGTACCCAATCTCGAACCAATTTTCCCTAGTGCGTTCGGGTGCCAACACTCAAGCGGAAGTGAGGAAAAGTTGCCATACCGAGTTAGGCTAATATCATCCTCCTTGAATTCAAAACAGCCCGGTATGTTCTTGAGGAGTAACGGACGTCCATAGACGAAGTATGGCCCTCCGGCTAATATGCGCTGCCGGTCTTCGTCTTTGGCAAATCTGAAAATCAGCCATCCACTGTCATGGAGCTGAAAAGAGGCCCCCACGATTGAGAAGAGCCCGTATCGCTTTGAGTCCGGGGAATTTGCCGGCGATGTAGCCGACGAACAATGGCCCAATTTGGTGCGAACGTCGATCAAATCATTGGTTTCCAGTTTCAGCGTTTCGCCGCCAACCTCAAACTTCATAAGCTTGTTGTCGGTCGTGAGCTTTTGGTTGTTGCTAAAAAGCCCCACAAAGGATGTTTGTTTCACATCAATGGCATCGGATTTAGATTCATTACCCAGTAGCGATGCCTCTGATCGGTGGCCAGGAGTGTTGGAGGTGCTGCCGGCATGGCCAGCATCCTTGACAGCATGTAAGGGGGATGCCTCCATGTTCGAGATAAACGCCTGGAAGTCGATTATGGTGTTCCCCTGAAGTTGGTCATTCGTCTTGACAGTTTCAAGGCCAAGTATGGCAGTGGACGGTGGCTTGCCTTTGCCAGAAGGGTGTCTCGGAACAATGGTTGGTTGACTGGCAACAACCTTTGCCGGCAGAGCAGCAGCAGTACCAGTGGAGGTGCGGCCGGCCATTTCAGCAGGCAGGCTTGCTTTGTTTCCCTTGGCCATGGTGGCGGCAGGAAGTGTGGCATGGGACGGTTCTGTAACCACATTGACGGATGTAGGGGCAGTGGGCTGCTCGCCGGCAGCTTTGCCGGTGCAGCTTGCAGAAGTGGTCGGCGTTTTAGCTTTTTCCTTCTTGGCCATGGTGTTTTCAGGCAAGGGAGGAAGCCCCCAACAGCTTCAGCAGCCTAGGAAGACGTTTAGCACCAAAAGTGGAAAGTCAACCTGGGCTGGGGTGGGGCAGTGTGCAGCAGTTGGCTGGAAACGGTAAGGCAGACAGTGCACAGCCACTGGGCAGAAGATTGCACGCCCAAATGCAGTAATTTTTCACCTACCACCGGCTGGCTGAAAAATATTGAAGCTGGCCGGAAAAGAATCTCAAAACGACCAGCAAAAAACCACCAGTGTTCAGGGCACGGATGGGTTTCAGCCGGAGCAAGAACAACAACCAAACAAACACCAACAACAGCCAAAACAGAGGGAAAACTGGCAGACTGAAGTAAGGAGTCTCTTACCAGCGGACAGGGTTTTTCCGACCGATCAAATGAACTCAAAACCACAAAAACGATCGGTAGAATTGTGGAGCAGCAATAGGAGACTTCATTGTTCGGATCCAAACTAGCAAAAACTTGAAGAAGAACCATAAAATTGAGAAATCATTGTGAGGCACTCTAGAGAGAAATTTTCTAGAGAGAGAAAAACTCTAAACCACACTGAGAGCTCTACTGAGAGCTCTTTCTTAAGATGATTGTATCTTTGATCCTGGTAAAAGGTGTCTACTTTATAGACGTGGTCACTATATACCCTATTCCAATGCTATTGAAACATGTATATGGGCTAGTGAGTTCCAATATAGGATTTGTCACCTATTATAAGAAGATAGCTATATTATGTGTTCTTTAAGACGTGTATAGCTCCAAAAAGTCTATGGTAATAGCAGTTAATCAAATAGGAAAGGGGTTTACTATGTTGATTGTTTGAGTAACACGGATTAGAGTTAATACACATTTGCATGGTCTGAGATGGAAATTGATATCTAATTTCATGCTATAGACTAACATCGGCAGATAGCAAATGGAATGATAGTACCCGTATCGGGAGTCTTTAGTGTCGTAGACTGTTGCTAGACAACCACCCATGATAACAGATGCTCCTGAATTAAATGTTAATTTGGAGTAATTAATTAAATGGGATTTAATCAATCTCGTAAAAAGTACTTGTCAATTAAATTGTGTGCTGACATAAGCTCAAGTCTAACTGAAGGTGAATTTATAAAATCACACATAATATACTATGAATTTGTGTTGGAATTAATCATAAATTAACTTTAGAAGAAAATGATTAATTTAAAATATTAAAATTAATTTTAGAAATTAAATGATATGATCGTTTAAATAGAAGTCAATGTGATGAGAGTACAAGTTTTCATTAATATGACTAATTGAGATTGGGCCTTGTCCAATGAATGTGATAATTTATTTATATTTTAAATTAATTAATCAATGAGATTAATTAATTGGTTCTTGATTTGTCTAATTTGATTAAATAAATTTGGTTTAGGGCTTAAAACTAATGAGATTAATTTGAAGGCCTAAGTAAATTTTGTTGGGCTTGGAATAATTTAAATGTTAAATTAAAATAAGTTCAACCCACATTTAAATTTAGGCCGAATCCCACAAGCCCATTTGAAGAGGTCGAGGGAAGTTGAAACTTCCTCACCCATGTAGCAAGAGAGAGGACCAAATGGGTAGTTTTTCTAGACAAACCACTCGGCCACTTGTTGCATCATACACACATGTTTGCTTAGTGTGATACTTTTGAGTGCTTGTAGTGTGGAGTATGCATGGAGGTGTGTATCAATATCTCTATTAATATAAAAAGAATTGGGGTTTCACATTTACAAACGGCTGTTAGTAATACCGTCACACCAAATTTTTATAAAATAAAAAACGTCCTTCAAGTAATAAGATAACTAACTCATTCCACTTTCTAAATTATATATTAACTAATAAATTAGTTTTCTTTTTTAGTGTCGTGTATTGATTTGTGTATTTTGCTCTTATTTATAATATGAAAAATTATTTATTATATGCACACAGAAACGGCGTGCCACCACGGCTAGTTATATAAAAAAGAAAAGCCTTTCATACTCATAAGTGGCGGTTACTTACACTGCGGCACCAATTTTTTATAAAGTCAAAAATGCCCTTCAGCTAATAGAATAACTAACTTATTTAACTTTTCAAATTTTACATTAATTATTTTCTATTTTTTCTTTTCTTTCTTTATTTATAATGTAATTATTAATATATATATATATATATATATTATTTATAATATTATTTCTAAAATATTTTAAAATATAAAAAAAATTATATGGACAAAGGAACGGCATGCCACAACGGCTAGTGTTAGCAAAGAAACTAATTAACTATACTAATTAATTAATATTACGTGTTGTTTTAGTTTTCTTTCTTTGTATATATTTATTGGTTTTTAGTAAGGTCATGTGTACGAGGACAAAGTAGAGGAGACTTACGTTAGCCCCTGCATAAAAATCGAAAAAAAAACAAAACAAAATCAAGCCTGTAGTTGTAGAAGACGAACTAAAGAGGTAAACTCGAATTTATGTTTCCAGCATCTTTTTGTTTTTCTAATCTAGCCACGTATATTTATATGTATTATTAAAATGTTGAACGCCCGAAAAAAAAAAAAAAAAGATTTGATCCCTACATGCCTTTTATTTTTCATGTTTTTGAATTTTAATTTTCATTGTGTAAACGATCTGCTGAGTTATATCGATTCTTTTTTTGATATTAGGGCCCGATTCAACACTAGTGGCTAGATTCTATGTGTTGAAACGTGATTAGAACATGTAGGATTCTGTATGAACTCATGGTTAATATTTAACATATTTTACATAAAGTTTATGCATGAATTTATGTGCTTAAGCATGTGCAGATATAGTGATTTAATTTTGGATAGCTTGTTTTTTGTGTTGCTTATGATTTAATATGAAAATATCATGAAAATATTCAATTTTTATGGAAAAAATGGTTCAGAAAGGTTCTGAAATGGAAAAATGGAAAATGATGCAAAACGCGCACAACCGTCAGTGCGTGCAGTGAAAGAATTTGTATGGTCCGAAACTTGACAAGAATGCAATAGAAGTATGAAAATAAATATATTTTAATTTTAAATCGAAAGGGAACTTATCCCTTAAGCCCGGGCATTCGGCACTCAACAAGTATAAAACAAGCTTGAAATAAAATTAGTGGCTATTGTAATATAGAGTGACGGAAATATAATCACGTAATTTTATCTTTTCAATTTAAAAAACTTTCTTCAAACTTTTCTCCTCTAACCGTGTGCTCACGCAAAAATCAATGAGATCTCATCTACGTCGAACACACACACTATACCACAAGATGGTCTACACCAAACCTTGCTAGAGGTAAAGTATATGTAGTATAAGAGATTTGATTATATTATTAACTTAGGCTTTCTTTACTTTTTTGGATGGGATTAAAAAAGGATAAATAAATTCATGATTAATGTTGGGATAATTGGTAAGATGATAATTTAGTAGCTTATTTACTTTGTATGAACTATCGGATGATTATTATGTGACAAATTTATAGTATGTTTATCTTTGTAGTTATTATAAGGGATGAAATGTGCAGTTGCCAAATTGTCTTTTTTGGGACAAAAACATCAAGCATGTAATCAAATTAAAAATTAAAAAATATTTAAAATATTTATTTATTTTAATATATAAATCTTGTATTTATATTTTCTCCCTATCACTACAATATTCATCTCCATCAAAATAATGTTTAATAATAATAACAACAATAACAACAATATTAATGATATATAATAAAAAAAATATCGAATATATATATCTAACTAAAACTTGTACATACTATTATAAATTTTTAAACTTCAAAAGAAATTTTTAATTTTAAAATCTATGTATTATTTATTTGTTATTCTGTAAATTTATATTTACAACAAATAATTATCATAATTACTAAACCGAAATTTAAATTTGTTTTATTTATTTAAAAGGATTTAGAAATATTATTACGTTTATCGTAATTGACATGCCATTATTCGTTTGCTAAATTTGATGGGTAAAATGTTTGATCTCGAGGGGCATTTCTGACAACTTGTAAACAAAATAGAGGACAAAATGGTGAGAGAAATTCTAATCATATTGGCTTGGGTTTATATAGATAACTAATACCATCTCTACGCTCATGATTCATATCAGCCCATTATCCTAATTTGCATCGGGCCTCACAATCAAGTCACAAGCTCCCACCAGAAAAAGTAAACAAACTACTGAGTTAATTATTTTGTATTAATTAAAAGAATTACAAAAAATATTTTTTAGTACATTAACTTTTTTATGTTCAAACCGCGACTCGATCATTAAATTTGTTTTTTAAAAAAATTAAACCTCGAGTTGCGTTTAGCAACTGCGACTCAAGGTTTTAATTTTTTTTTTTAAAAAACGTGCTCAAGTCGCGGTTGGGAACCGCGACTTGTGTCATTAATTGTTTATTTGTTTGTTTTAAAATATTTTATATATATTATTTTTATATATTATATATAATATATATTAAATATTATTATACTATTATTACATATTAAATATGATATTTATTATTAATAATTTGTTTTACTATTTGTTTACGTATTATTACTATTTACGTATTATTATTTATATATTATTACTATTTGTTTGTTTTAGATATTTGATTAAGGATGACACATCTTCTTCATTAGTATTATCGTAATGTGGTTAATTTATTATTTCTTATTTACGATAAGATTAAGTGTTACTTTTTTAGGTTTTATTCAATGCTATTGCTAGACATGGCATGCAAAGAGTTACAAAAAACTAAGAGACTTACACACACAATTAAACATTGGCTGCTCCACTTTCTTTTTATTTTTATTTTTTAATATATTACATAAATTATTATTTGGATATTATAGATATATATTATATTTTAAATAAAATATATATTATTAGTTAAATAATAAATAATATAATTATTAATTAAAATTATTAATTAATGATGTTTAATCAATTTGATCGAACACTCTTTTTTTTCTTATTGTAATTTAATTATCGTCGTTATATTAAAAAATACTTAATATAACAATAATAATTAATTTGCATCAATGTATCTGTGTGGGTCATATATCGTAAAAAATTTGTATTTAAATTTATAATATATTTATATATACAATATATATTAAAGAAATGTTTAAATCCATATATTTTATTAAGTATAGAGTATAATTTTATTTCAATCTATGTAAGTTATTGCAATTTAATTTTTGTCATAATTATATATATTGATGAAATTGTTTAAATGAGTTATTTATTTTATATATCGAGATAAATTATTATATATTATTTACTACTATTGATAAAAAAAAGGAGTGCTTCGATCAAAAATTTTTGTAATACATAATATATATAATATTTATATATATCTATAGTATCTAAAAATAATATATTATAATATCTAAAAATAATAATATATTATAGATATTTTTATATATATTTTATAATATTATAATATAGTTAAATTAAATTTCATCTTACTTTATTTAAATTATTGTAATTTAGTTATCATTGTTATATTGATGAAATTGTTTAAATAAGGTATTGTTTATATATATAGACATAAGTTATTACATATTATTTATTGCTATCAATAAGAAAAAAAGAGTAAGTCGATCAAATTGATTAAACATAATTAATTAATAAATTTTTTATTTTTATTAATAATTAGATTATTTAATATTTAAATAATAATATATATTATATTTAAAATTATAATATATATATAATATCTAAATAATAATATATAAATATATTAAAAAATAAAAACAAAAAAAAAAGGCTGACACGCTTTTCTTAGCGTGTCAGCCTTTATTAAAGTGGCAGGCTTTGAGCAAGTCGCGGATCCCAACCGCGACTCGAGTAATATTTAAAAAAAAATAGTTTTTCAGCTCCAACCGCGACTCGAAAACGTTAATATAATAATAATAAAAAATTGTAATTTTTTTTAATTAATAAAAAAATAATTGAGCCTTTACTAGCCCTGATTGTAATGGATATTTGTCCTAATCCACTAAAGTAAATGAGCCCTTAGTATATCAAACTTAAGAGGACCTTACTCTAACTTAACTAATTCAAGAAGAACAAGAATAGAGAGAAAAAGAGGGAGAAGAGGGTTAGTATTGTCTTTTGTATCATATACAAAATGACAAACACAAATCTATACATTGTACACACACACACACAAGAGAGACATCTCATATAATTGTTGTATGTATACATGTATACATTGCATGTCAAGTCAAAAATAAGTACAATGTGTGTTCTCATAGTACACAACGTATTAGTATCATAAATACTCAAGTAATAACTCCTTCATCCTTACAACTTCATATATATATGTATATCATATATAAAAGTATATATATAATATATATATATATATATATATATATATATATATATATTCAAGCTAGGGCTACACATATGTGTATATATATACTCTATTGGGTTTAATTTAAAATAAATTAAACCCATAGGCTAGGGTCTTCATAGAATTAATCCAATCAATTTTTAAAAGCTCAAATGGAATTTATATCTTATCAAATAAATCCTAGCCCATAGCCCAATTAATTAATCCATCAAATAATTAAGTCTAATCCGGTTTATTTAATCCCATTAAATTACCAAGTCAAAACTATAATTATTTGATCATATTAATTAATTCATCTGATTCAATTAAAATTGATCTTATCAACTTAATTAAATCTAACTCAAATTTAATTAATCTCGTTAATTAAATTTGAGTTTCCTATCACTTGGGTCCTCCCATTTAAATGATCATATCATTTAAATCTCTCGATTTAATTTAAACTCTTTAAATTAATTCATTTCTTCTAAAATTAATTTATAATTAATTATACTGGCAAATATATTTGCACTAGATTAATTAAATCATATTTAATTAATCGCTTTCGATTAATATTTAATTCGAAAGCACCCGTCACCATGGGTGACCGTCTAACAACGATCCATGACATTAGAGAATATATGAAAATAGCGTGAACTTTAAGACTACCGAGTGCCATACAGTTACGGTCCTTCCATTAGCTATCTCTCGGTCTTAGTCTAGGGCATAGAATTGGTCATGGGTTCCCATCATGGACTAAACATCTATGCTTAATATTCTGATTCTGTTTCTCCACTTGATCAACATAGAAAAGTACTTTCCTATTTGATCACTTGATCACTCATAGTGATAATGGAACTACGGGATTCTCAAGTTGAGGACTAAACTCCATACTATCGGAGTCAAGGTTTTCAAGTCATACCGACCAAGCCTGACAGGCTTCCATATGATGACTCACCGCGAGTCATTTCAATCCGTTTTGACAACCTTTTCAACCACCCACTAAAATTGCATAGACGTCATACGCTTATCCCCTATGAAACACGACACCCATCTTATGGATGCAATATTTAGTGCAAGTCTCAATAGAACCCTTGATGCCTATTCTCGGGTCTCGACTTGGAACATTTCAGATCCAACCCTCGAAAGTTGGTTTTAGTTGTCAAATGCGTAACCCAACTTCATTGGTTGATAAGTGATCTGTCGATTTTATTGCAGTGTATGAAATTACATGAGTAAGAACAACAAAGTAAGACCAAATGAATACTTACTTTTATTCATTTAATTCAGTATTACAAAATAAAAAGAAGTTTCTTAAATAGATTACAAAATAACCAATCAAATTGGCTTCTGGTCACCTATTATAACAATCTCCCACTTAATCTAAAGCCAATCACCCATATGCTTCAGCCTATCCTGTCCAGATGCTGAGTATGAGCAATCTGTGAAACGGGCTTGGTTAACGGATCTGTGGCATTTTCTGCCGATGTGATGCAAGCCATTCTCACATCACATTTGCCCACCATCTCTCGCAGTAGATTGTAGTGTCTAAGAATGTGCTTGGATTTGTGATGAGATCTTGACTCCTTCGCTTGCGCTATCGCACCATTATTATCACAAAAGATAACTATATGCTCGACAATGCTAGGCACTACACCCAACTCTTGGAGGTAGTTTTTCATCCAAATCGTTGCCTTAGCAACTTCCGAAGCTGCTATATATTCAGCCTTGTAGTGGAGTCAACTGTGATATCCTGCTTGGAACTCTTCCAAGCTACACACCACCATTCAGCTTGAATACGAAATCGGACTGAGACTTAGTATCGTTTACATTAGACTGAAAGCTAGCATTGCTATACCCTTTTAGTACCAATTCTCCACCGCCGTACACTAAGAACATCTCTTGAATCCTTCTCAAGTACTAAGGATGGTCTTGATGGCAGTCCAGTGTGCTTCACCAGCACATGCTTGATACCTGTTCGTGACACGCAGAGCAAATGCCATATCAAAGCTTTGTGCATTGGACAACATATTGTATGCTGCCTACGACAGAAGCATAAGGGGATGTCATGTCACACATCTTTCTGATTTCCTCACCAGTCTTGACTAAATAAGGGACTTATTTGTTAAATGGAAACAAACCTCAGGGTGCTAGATGTAATTTTTTAAATTACAGGAAGTATATGTATAATTACCAAATCTCAAGGGAGGGAAGTGTAATTATCCCAAAATTAAATAGCAAAAAATTCTTTATATAAGGAAAAAAGACAGATAAAATTCTTATAAGCTTAGCCAACACCCTCTTAATCCAACAAAAATCAATGGTACAGAAAAATAGAAGACAATAAGAGAGAGAAGAGGAAAATGGGAAGAAAAAAATAGGGAAAAAATAAATATTTGGGCAATCAGAAAATGGGCTAAAAGAATTAAAAATAGTTTTTTTTTTTTTTTTTTATAAATTTCAAACATAAATTTTACAAAAATAGATTTTGTAATGGGAATTTTTGATAATATATGGATTTTGGGTTTATATAATTCGACTATGAAATTCTTTTAATGTGCAATTTGATTTTTGGTGATTTTTTAAATTCTAAATTAAAGTCAAATCAATAGTGCACTACAATTTTATTTTAAATTTACAATTATAGTTTAAAAAATAAATTTATACTTTATTATTAAGAGAGGGCACCTCTTTGGTATCTCTCTCTCTCTTTTTTGTCTATTTTTAATTTAATTTAATTTAATTTATTTATCTCATAACTTCCCACTCCCCACTACCTTTTACGCTTACTTCCTTCTTTTTTTCATGAATCTCTTCTTAATACTATTTTATTATAAATATAATATTAATTTATTAATTTATATATATTTTATTAAATAATAACTATTTTTAAAAAATATTCTTAAATAATATTATGAAATTTACACACACATAATATATTCTACAAATACTAATTATAAATAACAACCCGGTTCAATTTGGTTCCAACAATTCTGGGCGGTTTCTAAAAATTAGTAAACTGAATAGGTTAATGTTCGTAATTCCCAACACCTAATAGGGGCAATATCGTAACGCAAACCCCCCTTGCGAAACCCTCACCCACACTGAACTGTATATATAAGCTCATCAAACCCTAGCCTTCATTTCTTTGCCGCTCCCCCTCTCCCGCAGCTCGTTCCATCCCATTTCCTAGCGCCACAATGACGACTCGATTCAAGAAGAACCGCAAGAAGCGTGGCCACGTGAGCGCCGGTCACGGCCGTATCGGTAAACATCGCAAGCATCCCGGTGGTCGTGGTAATGCCGGAGGCATGCACCACCACCGGATCCTTTTCGATAAGTACCACCCTGGATACTTTGGGAAAGTCGGTATGCGCTACTTCCACAAGCTCCGCAACAAGTTCTTCTGCCCCACGGTCAACATCGACAAGCTCTGGTCAATGGTACCGCAGGAAGTAAAGGATAAGGCGTCGAAGGACAACGCGCCGTTGATTGATGTGACGCAGTTCGGTTACTTTAAGGTTCTTGGTAAGGGCTCGCTTCCCGCCGACCACCCCGTTGTAGTGAAGGCGAAGCTCGTGTCGAAGAATGCCGAGAAGAAGATTAAGGAGGCTGGTGGCGCTGTTGTGCTCACTGCCTGATTAGGTTTCTTCTGCGTTTTTGTTTAATTACTGATTTTGTGTTACGATGTTGACTTTATTATTGCTGGAGGGACTTTTTATCCGGGAAATCTTGATATATTTTTATAAATGTTCCAATTAAAGAGATTTTGTTCTGATTATATCCAATTGGATTTAGCTTGCAGCGATTTTGTCGATTCCACAAATAGGTATTTGCTTTATGATGCAATGAAATTAAATGTGATGCAAAAGTTGCTCATAATTTTACTTAGTGTTGCTTTGATGCAAAAGGTTAGAGTTTTAAGAAATTGTATATTTGGTTTCATGCATAACCATCTAGATGTGTGAGGATACATTCTTAGAATGTGTTGTGGAACAATGGGTAATTGTTTTCGCTGTTCCGGTCTGCTTTATGTTCTTGATTGACTATTTATGCTTATAGTTGTATTCCATATATTGTGTATTGCATAAGTCTGTGGTCGCCATTCAAGTTGCGGTTTGGATACTGGTATATGTTCTTATACACAAGGAATGCTTTGCTTCGCGTGTGGAAGCATGATGTGTATTTGTTATTAACAGTACCATTTCACTAATAGTTGATTATTTTTGCATCCTGTGTCTGGTTGCCTGTGATATGTTTGATGCTATGATGTGCTGTTATGTTGTGTGTTTTATTGACTCTGGCTCTGTAATTGTGATTCGGATAGTTGAAGCTTTGTTACGAACTGGATTCGTTAGTTCTTGAACTTGCACTTTTTGGTTGTGAGTACCAAATTGAAGCTTGTCTGAGTCTATGTAATGATGTTGATGAATTGAAGTGTGTTTCTGGCATTAAATCAACATTATACAATGCTGTCGTAGGCTATTCTGTAGCAATGGATAGAGCTCTTATAACTTGCACCCTTGTACCTTAATCAACCAAATAACTGGCGTCTGTTTTACTGGCTATTCTGAGGCTTGCTCGCCCTACCTTCTTAGTGCACCCATGTTCCACATAACCACCAAATAGGGGATGGAGTTTCAGATATACTTGGGCTGTCCTAGTATTTTATCTGTTTTAGCCACTCATCTTTTGCATCATGGTACCTTTGCTATCATTCTTCCCACCCAGATTCGATCTATTGCTAAACCGATACCCTGGGGAGGATTCTCATGATTGTATATTATCATTTGAAACTTTGATTTGGTAGTTTCTTTTCAATGTGAGGGTTTAACACCACAACCCTGGGTGCTCTATCTGTTGGAATATATAATCTTTTATTATATAAGTTTTTATGCCTCAAGTATACAGATGGCTGCAATCAATAAAACTGGACTTAAAGATGTACAGTTGCCAATGTTTTTCTGGAAGTAGGAGTTGATAAGAAAAGTTCGTTCTCTATCTGAACTGAACAAATTAGCAGAGTGGCCATGAGTGCCCATCTTTAGGAGCCGTCCATATGGTGGGTGCAGTTCGCATCAAAGTGTCTTTGGGACTGTTGTGATATTACTTATGAAAGCTTGCGTGGACGTTTGGAATGTTATTAATAAAGATGGAAGTGCTCTTACGATTATTGGTGTCACATTATTACTTGATTCAGTCGGTGCTAGAAGCATCTGTAATCAAAATGTTATTGGTTTGATCAACCTCAAACCATGTTGTTTACTCGATCTGTAACATGGAGCCATAACCCATAAGTTTGTATTTCCAGAGATGATTACAAAGTGCTAGTCTATAATCCTTAGAATCTTGTGTTTACGTACCATCTATGCATCTGTTATGATCACATATATACGTGACTTGGGTTAGATAATTACTAAGGATGTTTTGTGATTGCAACAATGAACAGGACAAAACACCAGCTTCACCTTATTTCAGTAGGGGTGGCAGTGTCTCTAGGGACAGCGCAATCATTTGGGCTTAAAATTTTCTTTGGTAGGTTTTGTGTTTGAATTTTAGTATATACGATTTAGTGATGGCAATAGGGCGGGTTTGGTACGGGTCCGTCCGGATTCAAGACTCGCCCCATTTAATTTTTGCCAGACCCATAACCCGCCCCTGCCCCACCTGGACCCGTATCAGACTCGCCCCATTTAATTTTTACCCGCCCCCGCCTCCGCCCCGCCTGGACCCGTACCAGACCCCCTTCATTTAATTTTTGCCAGTCCCATGACCCGCTCCTGCCTCGCCTCGCCATGCTAAAAATTTCGCTCCGTCCCGACCTAATTAATTTATACAAAGAATACATTAAATTAATATTTTTAAGAATAATATCAGTTTAGATTTAAATATTTTAATATAATTTTCAATCTAAAATGAATTGGATAAGACAAAAAATATGTTCATCTAAATTATTAAATTTTTTATCAACTAATTTTTTATTTTTGATATTTTTATATATAGTTGGTATATGCAAAAATTATTTAGGATTCATATATATATAATAAGATAATTTTTTATTTATATATTTGTATATATTAATAATATACAATAAAAAAAGAGGCGGGGTTGGACCGGGGCTGGGGCCTGGTCCAATGGGGCGGGTTCGAGACAGGACCCGTAACCCGCCCCGGACTCGGCCGGGGCAGGTTTTAGCTGCCCCAGACCCGCGCCGAACCCAAAAAATGGCATCCCAGACCCGCCCCATACGGGGCGGGTCCGGGGCGGATTTTCCGGGTTCGGGTTGAAATTGCCAACCCTAATACGATTAAAAGAAAATAGAGGTGATAATGGTTTAGAAACGATGGGTTCTAACCAGCTCAATTAATTTTAAGTCTGTGGTTCTGCTTAAATTTAACTATATCTTCGTGAGTCTAATATGAGTTGATTATTGACTAATGTCATTGGGTTCAACATACAAAATAAAAATAATTGTCCTTAATTGCTTTATGTCTTATTTCTTTGTTCTTTTATAGTTTTGTTTTGGAAGTGGGCATTATTTGTTTGTAACATTGATAGTCTTACTATAATCTTATTATTTTCTTTACTCCTCATTTCCTTTTAACTACTTCTATAGTGTCAAAATCAGGTTAATTTGTTTACACGTAATTACCAATAAAGCAATATAATTTATCTTAAGGTTCTTATTCTTCTCTTAAGTTATTTATCGTATAATTAATTCCAAATATGCAAAACTTCAATTTAAGCTACATTTTTCTTAGAGCAAGGAAGAATAATGTAAAAGATGTGTGTGTGTGTGTTGGAGGGGGGATAATTTGATTTTCTTGGTAGTCATTACTTAAACAAAAATAGATCACTTTGAATGTGTTTGGTATCGACTTTTGCTATAGGGAAATCAATGGAGCTCCAATTATTTGGTTAAAGTTCATTACCTTTACTACTACTCATTTTGGTAGTGACTAATTTGAAAAAATAGTTAGCACCGACCCGATTCAATTCATTTGCAATTCAACCTATCTCGAGACATAGTCTTGAGTTCTATCTTTTTTTCTAACCCGACACTTAAACTTGACCCATACTACTACACTCGCTCATTTGCCGCTCCTACTTGCAGTCTTACCCAAGTTGAGTTTAGTGCATACTGCCATTCAACTTTCGGGAAATCGGAGGAGTAGTAGCTCCACTCATTAATTTTCATTTCCTATAATAACAAACTTACCCTCACCATTTTCTTAACAAATTTCAAATTTAGGTAGATTTGGTTAATCACATAACAAAAATAACAACATATAAACATTTTCCTATGATTACTATTTGAATTTTGAATTGTATCAATCTTTTCCTTATGATTACTATTTAAATCACTGAGGTTGTGTTTGGTTAGGATGAAAAATGGAGGAATAAGAGAAGTTAAAGTAAAAATGAATGTATAAGAGATAATCTTGCGTTTGGTTAGGAGGAAGAGATGAATGTGAAGTAAAAATCGATGTGTATGAAGCTCCTCTAGAGCCGAATTTTGTTTTCGTCCAAAATTGGGCGGAATAGTAGAAGTATAAGGCCAAAATGATAAAAAAAATATATAATTTTTATTTTTATTTACTCTATTACCCATATATATATATATATATATATATATAATATCTCTCTAATTTTTATCTCCTTCTCGCTAATGATACCATACATAATTGACAAAAAATATAACAAAATCAATGAAAAATTACTGTATTAAAGTCAACAATCAAAAAACGATTGTTAATAATTTTTATTTATTTAAACTAAAAAGTAGAAGACCTTGTGAGACTTTCCCTTACTTGGGAGGTGTCAGCATAGATTGATTGCCTGGCCTAGCTAGCTTCCGTTTCTTCTCTTAAACTTTATAGATGAAGTGGGTCTTCTGTGAGTCAATGAAGCCAAGTCAATTCAATGTTTGATTTAGAATAAATAAATAATATTATTTTTGATAAATATTTTTAATAAAAAATATTCATATTTTTATTTGATAAATATTGTTATTAATTAAATATTTTATATATTAAAATTGTGTTAGTATAATATTATTTATTTATTTTCTAATACAAAGTAAAAAGAAGAATAATTCAGTAAAATTATAAAAGTTAGTCTTTTTTTTCAATCTGTTTTTTTTTTTTTTTTTTCCGTACCATACAAGGAAAAGGATTTGAATTTTACTCCTTTTCTAATAATACCAAACAACTTAAAGGAAAATTATTATTCTTTCCCTCTCCCTTCCCCTTTCACTTTCCCTCCCCCTTCCATTCTTCTTTTTCACTTATTTGAACCAAACGAACCCTAAATATATCCATCTTTACCGACAAATACAAATGTAATCCTTTACCCATGAAATTTCAATGGGAAAAAATCTCAAATAGAGTAGGCTAATTTTGAGAATGAAAATGGGTTAGATTTGAAGTACTTTTGTTAAAATTGGAGACTCGATCTATTAAGAAATATTTATATTTCGGATTGGACTCAGAACTCGATGAGTTAGACCTGATTTAAAATTTTCAAAATAGTAAAAAATATATTTTTTTTAGAAAGTGGTACTACTGTAACTCTGTATGAGACAATAATTCTTGGCATCAAAATTTGGAATAAATTTCCAATTAAAAATTTAAATAAATTGGCTGATAATTAGGTTTCAAATCAAAGTTCAAAACAAATTCGGGCTTCGAATATGTTAAAAATGATAAATTCGCAATAAATTCATCTCAAATTTGGGATTTGTGCATGCCTGATTGATTAATTTAAGATAAATATAAATTTCTTTCTTTTGTTTCGAATTGACTAAATGGATCAAAACGTGCTCAAGAAAAATACGTTTGTTGATGGATCCACACAATGCCTATGGTGATCAAACCCAATAGAAATTAGTCCAAGTTGCTAATTCTTGCTCATGTCTATAAAAATAATTCTCCAGCATACAATACATCACTTAAGTCGGTACACACACATGACAGTAAGCCACTATACACATACAATAAATTAGAAGGACTCAAGTTCAAAAGTTCTCTGCCACAACAAAGTTCTACAACCAAGAATGTTGTACGCCTTCCTTGATATCGAATCCCCAAGCCTAGAGACATATTTCAAGGTGACATAGTTTCTCCATGAAGCCAGCGGAGATTGCACATCCACATTCAAGAATACATTTCAAGCTTTTGAATCGACACTCGAAGCAAAGAATCCGGAAATAATCTTTATTTTAGTGACTAAAACACTTTTTATTTAAATTTATAAAATTTTATGTTATACATATATTTCTTATTTTGTAATTATTTTTTTGTAGATTCAGAATATGTGTGAACAATAATATCTTTGAAAAAATTATAATTTCTCATAAATTATATATGCATAGTTTAGGTAGGAACAGCAATGACCCGTATCCACCCTAGCCGGGGAGGCTTTGAAGCCTTAATTGGGTCTCGGGTCGGCCCCCAGTGTTTCGGCCCGGATTCAGTCCTATTTAATTTTTTTTTATATGTTTAATACGTACTTATATAAAATATTGTGATATAATTATTAAAAATGTGTATATCTTATTTATACTTACTCATAATATATTGAACTAAATATTTTATAAATCAAAATAATGATAAAAAAAAATAGCCTACAAACGTGTATATATATATATATATATATATATATATATATAATATAAGTAATACGTGTTTTGAAAAAATTAATATTTTAATTAATACTAAAAACATGCACATATAAATTTGTAAAATATATATACTTTTTAAAAATATTATGATCTCATATTCATAATATTTTTGTAGTATTATATTTAAAACATATGATTTTTGAATATTTAAAACTATTAAATTAGTTTATAAAATTATACTAATTTTGGGCTTTAAAATGCTAAAACTTTTGAAATGTATGTTATTTATATATACATTAAAACTATAAATTAGTTTATAAAATTATTCTAATTTGTAAAAATATCGATAGTCATTGTATTAAAACCCCTCAAGTGGGTCAAGTCAGAGTAGAGTCTGATCGCTAGCCACTACGTGCACAATATTGAGAACTCTTCAATAATTATTGTATTAAAAAATACAAAGAAAAAAAAACCATAAAAGGATTAAATATTAATTTAATATTATCACCTAATTATGTGAACATAATGATGATATTTTCTATTTTACATAATAACAATTATTTTGTAAAAAAATGTCACTAGCAAAACCTAATTAACATTATAATACTGTATCACCAATTATTTTAATATTAGTTGATGCCAAAAAATTACAATCAACCTAAGAATGGGCCCTATTTGAATAAAGTCCAAAGAGAAGCTCCTAAATACACGAGGCTCAAGAGGGCAAGACTTTCAATTCAGGTACCTACTTATTATTTTTTGAGGAAAGGTGGACGGCAATAAACGTCCATCGGCCCATGAGGGACAACTTGTTGCTCACCAGTACAACAATGTGGCCACTTTTACCGATGACAGAAAATCATTCATCTACGATGTGGAGGTGACAACCACCCAGGTCGTGATAAGGATTATTTTTAGTAACCTCCAACCAAGTCCTAGGGAGTTCTATTCTTCACCAGACGGGGGCATACGGCTATAACAGCAGGCCATCTCCTCCCCTGTTCAGGGCAATACAATTTAGGCACTAGCGTTCACAAAAAACCATTCTATTATTAGAATTCTTTCATCATTACCCTATTTTATTTAACTTCATCATGTCACAACTATTTGCTAACTTAAACTTTAAAGTACTAATATATTTTTGCAGGTCCACTTTTTAGGACTTGCAGAAAATTCAACCCAAAGGATTCAAGTCCAACGTCCATCAAATGATTATTTTTTGCTCGCGTCAAATGGTGTCGTATTTAGGAACACAAAACTAACAAATACCCTACGTGATATTCATTGTAGAAGAGCCCATTATAATTTACTAAAAATCATTTGAGAGTTTACAGAATTTTCTTTCTTGATCCAGTCATAGCAATCAATTACAATTTACTTGTTTATTTGATGTGTCTAATCACAACCACATCAAATTGACTATTACTAAGTAAAATCGTAAGATACTAGTTTTTAATTTATGAATTTATCTACCTACAAAAATTCGTAAATTACTTAATGATATCAAGTGACAAACTTGAAAGTTTCCTTTAGCAAAAAGGGAAAAATAAAAATAAAAAAGTCTAAGGAACAAAGAATTAAAAAATGTAAAAATGCAAACAACCCCTTAAGATATTATAATTAAGCAATTTACTCCTTACGGAAAAAAAAAATTAGCAAGTTCTCCTCTTGTATTTTTTATAATTTAGCAATTTACCTTCCTGTATTTTTTAAAATAAAACAATTTTCATCCCTAGACAGAAAGGTAAATTGTTGCATTTAAAAAAGCACAAGTGATAAATTGCTATTTTTTTATAAAGGAATTGATGTAGTTGTGATTTTAATAAAATGATGAAATGATAATTCTACCCTTAATACAACAATTCACCAGGTGAAATTAAAAGAGAGAATTTTTTTTTAGAAGAGAATGTATTATGTAGTCAAATCAAATGAACAGTGATTTGATATTAAAAAATAAATAATTTAAATATTTATAGTGGTATTGGAAATTATATAGTGTGATAGGATGTATGTACTTAGAGTGTGGATTATACATAAAAATTATTTTTTACCCTTATAAATAAATATTTATTACTAACACACATCCGAAATAATTTGCTATAAATTCATTAAACCCAATAAAAAATCTACACGTCTCAAGCCAATTTAGAAGAATCAACTAGAAAGCCACCAAACTTTTTGGAGATCCTGTGGTCGCCAATGCATGCAATAAAGCTAGAATCTAGCTACGCTGTCCAAAATTATCATACGTACTTGTGGCCATTATTTTCTTGATAGCGCCATTCAGCATATACACCACACAAACGCGACTTTAGTGCTCTACATAACACGTCTTTAAGCCTCACTATTTATTTACAGCCAATGCACCCTTTCAAATTCACAACAAACCAATTCGAGTTTGTGTATACACATACATACATAGATGAGCATAATTTTGTCTCAAGCTACTCGTTGAAGCGTTGATCCAGAGAAGATGGTGGTAACCGCCGATGTCAAGCCTGCACCGCCGACGCCCACGCCGGATTCCGCCTGTAGCGGCAGCGTAAGGGGCGGCACCGCCGGGGATGAGGTGAGAAAAGGTAATATTGATCATCATTATGAGGATTATGAAACGAGAAGAACTAGGGAAGCTCGGAAGGCTGAGAGGATTATGCACCTCATTTGGTGGGGGCCTAAGTAGAGTTTCTTTTTTATTTTCTCCGAGAAATTGTAATTCGGATTCGAATTGATGAATTAATTATACGATAAGTGCATGTATTTATCATGTGATTGGTATAAAATTTAGAAAAAGGGATCAATTATATAGAAAGTGTGATACACTTGCTCTGTGATTGATTTGATTTGACCAAATTTGATTCCGAATTTTCCCTATTTTCTTGTGTAAATAAAGTTTAGGTACTATGTAAATAAGTCCTTTTTGCTTTTCTCTTGGCCCTCTCTTATTTTGTATACAATTTTTTCTTTCTATTGAGAACAATTTTTTTCTGCTTACTTTTATTTTTTTATTGGCCTTAACTTCAATCTGTCTATTTTGCAATTGTACAATTATTTGGAGGAGAGGTAGATATCAGTGCAAACTAATAGAAATAATTTCATTAGTAACAATAGAAATTATAAAAAGGGATAATTGTTCTGTTCTTCCCTAAAGTTTGGTGTAATTATACGTAGATCTCCTATGATTTGAGAAATTAAATCTAATACTCTTGAGGTTTGCTTCCATCTAACGAATAAATCACTTTATTAATTAAAATGCACCGAATTTGCTAATATTAAACTATAAGTTGTTACGATCAAAATTGTAAATATAGGATAAAATTTGCCAAAAAATATCAAATGTAAGATGTTAAGGACTAAATTCATAAAAAAAGAGACTAAATTTATAAATAAAATAAGTTACAGAATAAAAAAATACGAACGGTCTAAAGTTACTGGACCAAATATGTAATTTTGTCTATATAAATTACACACTTTTTTTTTTTTTTGTGAAAATGAAAACAAAGCTCGTGCGGGTTATATCTTGATTATGAATTTTCCCTACTGCTTTTCTTCCGCAAAAGCATATGTTATTTTTGGAATTTGTTCATACTTCATTGCATCATTAATGGTAGTTTTGGTTGAATTTGATGAAGGAATGAGTTTTGTGGTGTTGAAAGAGAGATTTGGTGAGATATTGGTAATTTAATTAAAAAAAATAATATAATTATATATTTACATATAAAATAATATTTTTATTATTCAAGAATATTTATTTATTATTTTGAGATTTATGAATTATATATATAATATAACATGTTATATAATATATATTAGATTAGAGAGAAGGGCAAAATTATAAATAAAAAATAAATACACTTTTCAAACACATAGTCTTAATCGAGGTGCATGTATCATAATTTTTACCTCAAGGGGATTTTTGAATATTTTTTCATATCATAGGAGGTGTAATTGATACTTTATTTTTTTAGGAGTTTTTTTAAACATTACTAATATCACTAGGGGTTCTTGAATTTGTTCCATTTTGTTTGAAAATGACCAAATTGAAAATGGAAAATGATAGATTAAATTGATTTTCTGGCAATAAGAGTAAAGGGAAAAATGCAATCAAATTCCTTGTGCTATTACGAATGAGCAAATTATCTCTTTATGAAGGAAATAACAATTTATAAGGGTAATTTGCTAATTTACAATATCATAAAAAGATAAACTGTATTAAACCTATAAACAAAAACTTTAGAAGGGCAATGTAGAGAAGTCACCTTTTAATTGGAACATATACTAGAAGTCTAGCCAGAAGGATTAATTAATACTAGTAATTGGTGGCACACATTATTTGTATATAATTTTTATAAATACTATTTAAAATAAAATATTTATTAAATAAAGTATATACATAATAATGCATTAATATTAAATTTGTAAAAAATAAGTAACAAAAAGAAAGATGAATAAAAATTATAAAAAAAATAATAACTATCAAAAGAAAATGAGGGAGTGGGGAGTTAGACGAAATTAAAAAATAAAATTAAATGAAAAAAAATTAAAAATGGGAGATACGTCAAATAGGTGCTCTCCCTGCATATAAAGTATAGATAAAAGTGAATTGAAAAAATAGAATTGTCCTTTTATGCTTGATTTATATATTCATATAATTCTTATATTGGATGCAGATATTGTCTTCTATGTCGCTATAGATTATATCTACTTTTGAAAATGGGGAAAAGATCAATGATTCAACCAAATATTCAGAATAGGGTGTTTGTGAGAGCTCTTCAAACACTAAGCCGTTTGTCACAACCGTAGAACAATTGAGTTTTCTTTTAACTTATTAGATTTCGTTGCACGCGGTTTTCGCGAGTATAAAGAAAAATTATTATAAGAGATGATAAAAAATTATGAAAATAATAAATTATAACTATAAATTATAATAAATGTGAAGAATTAAGGTGAAAGAGAAATGTGGAGTAGTGAGTAGTTAAAAAAATAAATAATTATGAAATTATTAAAAAATATTAGAATTACTAAATTGACCAAATTTTTTTTAAAGGGAATAAATGAAATGAAGGGTAAATTTGGACATTTTAAAGTTGGTACGCCAATGATGTTTTCTTTTATAATAGTATAGATTGTTGGATGAAAAATCTCCACTAATATTTTCTTGTATAGGGAGGTATATAATATGATATCAATTAGATCTAGCCTCATGTTTAAAGCTAATCAAGGGATTCGAAAGTTGTTTAATGGATGAAATGGGTAATTAGATGAAAAACAATTTCAACGAGATTCAAACAGAGCTTTGATGGAATTTAATTTTAAAAGTGATTATAAATAAGGAAACGCTCAACACAAAGAAAACAACATTTACATTGAAAAAACATATTTGTTATGTTCAATTATAGAATCAAACAGGCACATCGAAGAACTAGTATCCACTCTTCGTATATTTAATTTTATAGACATTTTTATATTATTCTTTTCATTATATTTTTAAAATTTAATAAATAAATAAAGAAAAGTGATTATAATTTTTCATTAAAGTTTTAGATTTTCACACAAAAATTCGTATATTATCGAAATTGAACTACCCTAACTAAAATTCAACATTGGTATAAGATTTTCGTGTACCAAATTTTCAGTATAATGAAATCTCAATTCAATTCGATTAGTTTGATCTCAAGATGCATAGTGAATCGTGTCGGTCTCGGACTGATACGGACCAGTCCAAAAAAGTTCGATTAAGGATCAGTCCGCTACTGTTCATGGTCAGTCTTGGGGCAATCCTGAGCCCCTAAGTGGCCCCTAATTAGTTTAATTTTAAACCCAATCCCAACTCATGAATCGACTCGATTGAAGCCGGGACCAGGTCTGCATCAAATCTGGATGTGCTTGTTTTATTTTTTTATTTTTATGACATTGAAGTCTTCTTATAAATAATTATTTAAATTTATGATTGCGTTATGAAATAAATAAATAATAAGTTAAATCAATCGAAAACTTATATAGAGAAAAAAATAGTTAATAATATATAATGAACTTAAAAAATAATTTGACTAACAAGCTTGCGACAATAAATTTAGATGATAATAAATTAAAAAAATTAAAATTAATTTTGAAAAAAATGAGTATTAATGAATTAAAGTACTAAAAATTTAGAAGTAGAACAATAAAGATAAAGTTATTAGAGTTCCAAAAATAATAAAAAAAACTATTAGAATAGTCAACTTAGAAGAATAAAATAAAAATTATATGCTTATGTTATTAAGAAAAAAACCCAACAGACTTGGCCTAAACTTGATCCAAGATCAGGTGGTTTTAGGCCGCTGGGCTAGATTGGTTCTGATAGGGGTATATTATATCCACTTGGAAAAATACATAAATAACCCTTCAATAATACTAAAATATCATTCACTACAAGAGAGCAGGCTTTCAGAGATGGAAATCAGAGATGGAAAATATCCATCAATAATTTTTTACCTTCAGAGACGGATTCAGAGACGGAAAATATTTTCGTCTTTAATTATAAAATAATTTTATTGCTTTTTTATGAATTGGCATTCCAAAAAGAAAAAATTAAGAAAATAAAATTATAAAAGATATTCTGCCGCTAATTCCGTCTTTAATATGAAATTAATTTCAAAATTTAAGACGGAAAATTTTTTGTCTCAGAAACCATAAATCAGAGACGGAAATAGAGATGGATTTTGAATATATATATATTTTTTTAATTTTCGTCTTTGTTCTGTCTCAGAATTTAAACTTCTAAGACGGAATTAAATATGTATTTTGATTTTTTTAATTATATCTTTTTTTAGCCCTAATTTACAGTAAAAAACGATTCAGAATATTTTTGGTGCGAAGTCGTCTTTCTCCGAGCCCTAGTTTTCTCCTGTAAAGCCTTCCTGCGATTGGTTTTTATCCGCCGACGTTCATCTCCGGTGACCTCAACTAACATTCCGGCGGCAAAGCATCGAGTGTAGTCAACTTTCAATATCATTTACCAAGTTTTGGTGCTGTCGAGGCAGATCGAAAAGGTCATAGGAAGAGTGGGTCATCGGATTCAGAAGATTCGAGAGGAGACGGAAGCCACTATCAAGATTGTCGATGCCATCTTTGTGAGTACACCTTTATGGTTCATATTGGGTTTTTTCTTTTTAGAGGGAGAGAATTGGAATGTTTGAATGCACATTGAGAGTCTGTCATTCATGGACATCCGGCCCCTTGTTTGGTTTTCTTTAGTCATCCCTAGCTTCTCATATTAGGAAGAACATGTATCAATTTTTTTCTTAAAAAAAATGAGAATTGATGTAATATCTAGTTAAAAAGAAATAGGTTGATTTTGATTTCATGTTGTGTGTATGTATATATATATATATATATATATATATATATATATATATGCGTGTGTGAGTGTGTGTCTGTAACAAGAAACACATCAATTCATTGTTATTGTACTCAAGTAATTTAAGGACTCTTGGATATATAATTAACATATCAAAGTTCATATATACTGTAATTTTCTGCTAGCTATATGTCAAACAAATTAAATTAAAAAGATTAGAATTCACATAATTTTTAGGTTCTCTCTTTTTATGATGATGATCAAGAATGAATCACAAACTCCAACAATATTAGGAAGAACATGTATCAATCGTTCCGGCTTAGAAAATTTAGAATCTTGATAGAAGTTCAAGCGTAGTATTGGGATTATGCGAATAGAATGTATCCATTTTTACTGCTTTTTTTGTATTAGTTCAAATATGGATTGTTAATTCATGTGGATTGTCTGGATTTTCTGCAAAACTGTGTGGAGCAAATGAATTAGCGAATTATCACCCATAGACTTACTTGGATTATAGAATTTATAAACGGGCGTCTTAATGAAATGTTATTGAAAGGATATACAACTAATTGATGAACTATAAAGCAAACACCTGAATAGGGGTTGGATACTAAATCTGCATGCTTATTTTTTTAAATAACTCAAGCACGACTTTATGTTATGGTATAATATATCTTAAGAATCCACTGATATGTACTGCAATTTGTTGAGCCTTGTAACTAGGTTGAAAGTAGTTTTGGAACTTTGGAAACACAAATGCTCTTAACATAGTAACTTGATATAGCATTTCTTTCGATTAGGTCTCCACTGCAACTGTTCTTTCTCTTTCACATAGTTTCTTTTATTTTTAGGCGGTACATTTGGTCGGAGCTCTCAGGAACCAAAATTCAAAGTTGAGTTCCATCCAGAAGACTCACCTTTCCATCCAGTAAGTGACATTGTGATTATTGGATTATCATTTAGTTTATTTGTGATATAGTTTTGTTTCACAAGCTTACAATTTTCAATATGGAGTAATTACTATTATAACTACCTAGCAAACCACTTGAGAGGTGTTCCCATTTCTTTTTTCTTTGAGTTTGAGTTATGTCTTGAAACTCGCTAGTCTGCTTACTGTCTCTATATAAATTCAAGCAAGAGACAAGTGCGACCAAAAATTTCATCACTGGTGTAGATAAAACTCATGAAAACTTAGCAGCTTATTTTTATGGATGAGACATAGTACAAATGGTGTTAACTGTGATTCATATTTTATTGTTGGGCCAGAAACATGGTACATTATACTGCATCAAATGTGGTAATTCAATCGCTCTGGGATATTTCCTATTTGTACATCTTTCTTAGGAATAAAAGATTATCCTGAACTGTCAACTTCTTGGAAATCTTGACTCTTTTTTATGAAGTTCTTTGTCAAGATAATAGTTCTCTTCAAGGTTACCATTATAAGGATGGTATGGGTTTCATTTCCTGTGATAAGTATTCTTTATTTCATTAGAGATACTAGTAACTAAAAAACTCCTAAAAGGTATTTATGCCCTGATCATTTTTCACAAAACTGTACCATCTGCTCTGCATGTCTTTGTTGTGGTGTCTTCAAGGCCTTGAACTAATGAATAGACTCATAGAGTGCACAGAAGAATTTTGTTTGCATTTCTTCAATATATATGAAATAAAAAAAGCTGGCGATAAAGCATTCTATCTGAAAGGAATATTTGCTATCGGTGATGGATCAATGACCAGAAAAAGTACTGTGAACCTCTATTGGATTTCTGTATTAGAACTTTGTAGTGACCTTATCCTTATAACATTTTGTTATTGGTCAATGCAGTTGTAGCAGAAGTTTTCACAACCACCAGCTGATTAGGATGTGGATTATATCGACAAAATCAATGTTTATGGATATGTTGAATTTTTGTGTTGTCTAGTTGGTGCAAATTGGACCAACATCTTTTGAGGAAACTTAGACTATTATTTAGACTAAGTTGGATGCAAATTGCAGCATGTGAATGAATATGAGTTGGTTTTGTAGTTGCACACCTTTTTTGGATGAATGCAAATTGGTTTTGTATGCAAAATTTGAGCAGTTGTGCAAAATTATTGTATTTATCTATCAAATTAGAGATAGATTCAACTACTGAATAGCCACAGAATCAGAGACGGACTTCGAGATGATTATTTATACTCCATTTACAAATTAGAGACAGTTAACCACGGATTCAGAGATGACTTCTAATAAATTTTCTGAATTCAAAGATGGATTTAGAGACGGAATATTCCGTCTTAAATTCAGAGACAGAAAATAGCTACGGAATCAGCCATTGGGCTTTCATCTACATATTTATCGACGAAAATTTTCGTCTCTAATACTCTTCAGAGACGGATTTGTAGGCTTCAGAGATGAAAAAATCCGTCTCTGAAACCACGTTTTCTTGTAGTGATTGGAGCTCAAGGATCCGCGTTTTTCGATCTCGAGTCGGATCGCATTTTTCTATCTCAACCCGACCCGCCCTGATGACCCAAGATTTAGACCATAGATCATCTGGTAACTTATGACTTGAGATGATACCACGTGGATCAGTAGGTAGGCATATTTAGTCCTATAAATACCCCCATTCCATGGCATTTTGGTAAGACATATTAATCTACTTGTAACCTCATTTACTACTTGAGATCGCCATTTATCATCTCGAACTTGAGCTGACTTAGGCATCAGAGGGTCTTCGTCGGGGACCATCCTGGCTAGTCTAACGTATTTTTCTCTTATTAGGGACCACTAAGCATCTAAGATAAGCATCTCGAATCACCCTCTTGGGAGATCGCAACATACTAGATTGTGGATCACCATCCTATGGAAGATCGCAGATTTTACCCGGATCAGTTGGCGCGATCTGTGGAAAATTTGAGAAGAGCACTCATGTTCTAAGATGGAAGGTACATCCAGCTAGGAGAGATCATACATTTGGAGGTAGTGAGGAGACCCCTCAAAGGCAAAGTGACCAGATAGTTCAATTATCAAGTGATGAGCTGCAACGATCGATCAAGGAGATAGGTAAAAATGCATTAGTGGGATATCAAAGGAGGAAAACTACTTAAATAATAAGAGATTCTGGGAGATGACAACTATTCATAGGAAAAGAGGTCGAATAGGACAAGCAAGGAAGTACCTAAGAAAGACTGAGAGTTTAGAGATCAAGATCGCAAAAGAGAGCATAGAATGGTAAAGAAATACGAGCACTCAAGGATTTAGAGATAGAGATTGCGACGAGGGAGATAGAGAATTGAGATTAAAAAAAAGGTGGCGAATGTGGTGAAAGACTCTAAAGGAGAGATGACAGAAAGACCAAAAATTTAGAAATCGAGATCACAAAGAGAGACGTAGAATGGTAAAGAAAGACGGACACTCAAGGATTTAGAGATTGAGATAGCGAAGAGGGACACAGAGATTTGAGAAAAAAAAAAAAAAAAAAAAGGAGGAGGCGAATGTGATGAAAGACTCTAAAGGAGGGATGACTGAAAAAAGGCTAAAGATTTAGAGATGGAGATCGCAAAGAGGCATAGCATGTTGAGGAAAGATGATGGACACTTCGGCCATAGAAAAATCAAGTAAGTCCTGTTATTGTCTTGAAGGTAATACTGTCATATTCATAAAGATAGAGGATATAATATACAATTTTTGGTGCTTACAAGATGAGAGAGAAATGTTAATTAGACTAGGATAGTTAAAAGATAGTGTTACGAAAAATAGAAGCTAGAAGAAAGAAGAACAATCAATTAGATTGAAGAGTAGATCTCATAGTATAGAGAGATTTTCAAGGGGTAGATCTCGATAAAGCACCTAGGAAAAGGGTTAAGCATAATAGCATGAGAACTCATAGTAGATGACTCTTGTAGAGCAGTGAAATTCACTACAAATATGTAGCAAGGTTAGAAGATTAACTATTAAAATGAAGTTTAGGACACTTGAGTGGTCAGGGGATCCTGTGGTACATAGAATAGAAGATGCTTGAGTTGTGTAGAATCCAAAAAAAAAAAAAATTATTGGAGAGATGTAGGTTATCACTTAGAACCTAAATAACTTTCAAGTAATAGACCCAAAGGTCATTGTATGTAAATGGAAGGTAGATCTCAAGGTTAGACCTCTATATTAGAAGATGCAACAAATTGGCGGCCATAAAAAAATATGAGAGAGAGAGAGAGAGAGAGAGAGAAAGGATTATCGCACCAAGAGGTGCAAGAATCAAACAAAAAAGACTGCTTCTCGTGTAGATCGTATTATTGTCTGAAAATGACTAGTTAAAAAGTCCAACAAAGATTTTCATAGAGGCCGCGCACCTCCCGTGAGGTCACGTTTATCCAAAATAGATTCTTCATGGAGTTTGTGCATTGAGGTCGTCCTTACATCCGGAAGAGTTTTTATGGAGGTCGCTAGAGGTTACCCAATGAGGTCGAGGTCGCGTTATTGCCTGAAAAAGAGTAGTTAAAAAGCCCAAAAAAGATTTTCATGGAGGTCGTGCACCTCTCGCGAGGTCATGTTTTATCTTAAAAAGATTCATGGAGGGGGTGCACCAAGGTCACGCTAGAATAACAAAAAAATGTCATGGAGGTCGCGCACTGAGATTGAGATTGCTTTATTTCCTGAAAATACTATCTTCATGGATGTCGTGCTAGTATTTGAAAAAGATTCTTTATAGATGTCCAACACCGAGGTCGACATCACATTATTGTCTGAAAAGGAATAGATTAAAAATCTGAAAATGATTTATAGAAGCCGTGCACCTCCCATGAGGTCGCGTTTTATCTTCAAAAGATTCATAATGGAGGGGGGCATCGAGGTTGCACTAGCATCTAAAAAAGATCACCTTACTTCTAAAGAAAATTATTGATTTGAAGAAGATTTTCTATGTAAAAAAGATCACGTTGATTTGAAAAAGATTTTTCATCTTAAAAAGATCACCTTAATCTGAAGAAAATTTCGATTTGAAACAATCACTTTGATTTCAAAAAGATCACCTTAATCTCAAAAAGTTTTTCGATGTGGAAAAGGTCACCTTGATCTGAAAAAGGTCACTTTGATCGGGAAAATATCATATTGATTTGAAATATGACCTTACTCTAAAGAAGATTCTTGATCTGAAAAACATTACCTTGATATGAAAAGATTTTCGATCTGGAAAAGATCACTTTGATCTAAAAAAGATTTTTCTATCTAAAAAAGATCACCTTGATCTACAAAAAGATTACCTTAATTTGAAAAAGATTTTCGATTTGAAAAAGATCACCCTACTCTGAAAAAGATTATTGATATGAAAAAGATCAACTTAATTTGAAAAAGATTTTCGATGTGGAAAAAATCACCTTGATCGGGAGATCTGAAAAAGATTTTCTATCTCGAAAACAGACCACCCTAAATTTAGAAAATGTTTCCTATCTAAAACCGATGGCCCAAGCATCTCCCCCAAGAGGTTGAGGTTCTCAAGCCTCAAGGTAAAATTTGAAAGGTTTCTAAGCCCTCAAGAGGTTAATATCCTAAATACCCAAGAGAGAGAGAGAGGTCGCATTCTATTTCAAGTATTGTTCTACTTCTTTAAGCACTCTTTCAAATAGACTTAAAGAAGTGGGGACTAGAGCTCTCAGTCAGATGTCAAGAGACTTTCTCTCTCTAGAAAGAAGCTCTCCATTCTCTCTAGAGTACCTCACCATGGATGCTCCTTTTGATGGCCACTATTCAATGTTTTGCAAGTTTGGCTTTGATTAACCTCATCATCTAATGTTGCTCTTCATTTCTACTGACTGTTTTCGTTGATTTGAGTGAGTTTTCCGGCGTTTTAACCTCTCCCACCGGAACCCAGTTGCTGCGGCCTGTTCCTAGTTTCGGCCAAGAAAACCAGCTGCTGCAGGCTGGATTTGTATTCTGCCGAACAGATTTCAAGCTACTGCCAGTGTGAAGGGTTTCCAGGTATTGTTGGGGTCATTTCCTGCATTTGCCGGCTATTTTACAGCAATTTTCGGTGACCTTCCAGCCGCTAGAAAGTTCAGTTTGTGCCTTGCCTAGCAACTGTCTCCAGCTGTTCTGTAGGCGTGAAAGACTCTGTTCGGGTTGTGCTTTTCGCCTCTGGTTTACTCGCCTTGTTACAGTGACAATTTTCCCTTTTTCAGCCACTGAACGACCGACAGAAGTTAGGTGGAACCTTGCCTCTTTTGGCCCAAGCAACAGCCTGCCTCCTTGCTGCTTGCCTACTGCTTTCCTCTTCCAAGCAAGGCACTATGCACACTTGGTTTGATTTGGAGGTGCTGTCACTTTCATTGCTGCCAGCAGTTCCATTTTTGTGCCATGTCTAGCCTACACAATTTGCTGCAACAATTGGGACTCCTTCCCTTGCCTTTGCTTATCTCCATGGCCAAGGCTAAGAAGACAAAGCAACCAGCTCAAGCTGCTGCCCGCCCAAAATCCGGCCAGACTTCCAACTCTGCTGATTTTTTCGTCAAGGCACTGACAGCCGCCTGGCCAGCCACTTCGACCAAGGAAAATCCTCAGCCTACCAAGGTTACAAAGGTGGGTTTTCAGGACTTCATTTCAGAACTTGATTGCTCCTCCTCCTTTGATGCAAAAGCCGGCAATGACAACCCTCAATCTAAGGAGGTGCTGCCGGCAAAGACACTGTCGGCCAAGGAGACGTTGCCGTCCAACGAAGCAACAACTGAAGCCAAATGTATGGTGAAACCCACCTTCGTGGGTCTCTTCAGTTCCAGCCGGAAGCTCTCCGACGAAAACATGCTCATGAAATTTGCGGTAGAGCAAGAAACTCTGAAGCTTGGGGTGGACGACTTGATTGATGTTCGGACTAAGTTGGGGTATTGCTTTATCGGTTACATTGCCGTCAAATTTCTGGGGCTTCAAGCCATACACGCATTGTCCAAGTCTTGGGGAGCATAGTTTCAGCGGCATGACAGTGGATGGCTTATGTTCCGATTCGCACGGGACGAAGATCGACAACGTATCCTTACCGGCAGTCCATATTTCGTCTATGGCCGTCCACTCCTCCTCAAAACCATGTCGGACTATTTTGAGTTTAAGGAGGACGACATTAGTTTGACGTCGGTTTGGGCCACCCTCCAGTCGCCCCCTCTTGACTGTTGGCACCCCAATGCACTCGGTAAGATCGACTCTCAATTAGGCACGCCAATTGCAATGGACTCCCTCACAATGAAAATGGAGAGAGTCTCGTATGCCCGTATTTTGGTTGAAGTTGATGCTTCAAAGCCGCTTGTCGACCATGTGGATTTCATGCTACAAATAGTGTGACGAGGATGAAGCCGGTTGTCAATGAATTCACACCTAAATTCCGCACGAAATGCAACCGGTTCGGCTATCTGGAGGGGTCTTGCCAAGGCTCCCAATCGCCTGCTGGCGGTGCAGCCATGCCCGTCGTTCCGACTGCGATCGTTGTACCTATCGAACTGAAGAAGAAACAGCACACTGAGTGTACTGTTGTGAAATGGAAGCAACAAAAGCAGCAGCAGGCCGGTAAGGATGCACAGGGACAGTCGGTAGCGTTGGCCGGCAAAGTTGTTAAGGGACAGTCGGCACTGTTAGCCAACAAGGATGTACAGTCTCAGTCGGGATTGCCCAAGGCCCAACAGAATATGATTGCGGCAGTGCAGAAACCGAACACACAAAATGCCGGATTAGGGACGCAATCATTGATCGACTCATCCGACTCCTCCGATGAAACAGAATCCTCGGCGTCGACTCAACACTTTATGCCAAGGACTTCGTCGGCCGACGTCGTTCAGTCTAAACCAAAATTGAAGCAGAAGATAGGAGGGGAGAACCTGCTTCCCTCCCCATGATGACCAGTTTTTGGCATCGCAGGACCAGCGACGTCACTTAGGCATGCATGGTTCACAGCCGTTTGAGGCTCCGAAATGAATTTTATTTCTTGTGATTTCGATTTAGATCATAGCGTTCTTGCTCGTTTTGACAGTTTTCCACATGTATTGATTGCATATCCACAGAGTGGAATTTTGTAACGCTCTGGGTATGCCCGGAGTAACTTGTAACTATTCTTGAATGAATTTAATTACATTTCACCCAAAAAAGAAGTGGGGCTTATGATAGGGGTATATTATACCCACTTGAAAAAATATATAAATAACCTCCAATAATATTAAAATATCACTAGAGCTCAAGGATCCGCGTCTTTCTATCTCGGATCAGATCGGGTCTTATTTTTCTATCTCAACCTATAACGCTCTGATGACTCGAGATCTAGACCATAAATCATCTGACAATTCATGACTTGAGATGACACCACGTAGATCAGTAGGTGGGCACATTTAGTCCTGTAAATACCCTCATTCCATGACATTTATGGTAAGACATATTCATTTACTAATTGAGAACGCCATTTATCATCTCGAACTTGAGCTGACTTAAGCATCGGTGGGTTTTCACCGGGGACCATCCCGACTAGCTTAACGTGCTTTTTCCTTCTCAGAGACCACTATGATGTACAAAGAGGAACTAGAAATGTGGACGATGTGGGAATGACTGATAGTGGTTTACCTTGTCGTATGTGATATGTGCATATATACGACGTTTGTTGTGGGTTGATTATGTTGTTGTGGCGTTGGGTAATGTGTGCATATTTATACATATAAATAGGGAAACTTTAATTGTGATGTTTAGGGGATATATCCGTAGTATCAATAGAGGGTGCTACAACTAAGCATTTGGGATAATCGAATCACCTTAAGATATCCCATCATACTGTATCGTGGATCACCATCCTATGGGAGATCACAAATGATTCGAATCAAGTTCCAAGTATTAATTTCTGATACCAATCGAAAACTAACCTAATATCTGATTTTGAATTGAGTCACGTAATTCAATCAATGTTGGAAAACACAAAAGAAGATGTGATGACTTGTGGACTAAAAGAGAGGGTGAATGGGCCAGCATCACAACAGCCGACGTGCCGAAAACTGACTGGTTTCTTCTCTGACATAAATCCTAGAAAAGAAATCGAAAAAACTTAGCCGGATAATCTTTTGAAAAATCCACTCCACTCCTCAATTTTCCTTTTCATTTTTGCTCTCTCTCTCTCTCTCTCTCTCTCTAAGAAAAACCATTTTACTTTCTGAACCCGAAATTCAATTCCGTTTGAACAATGGCGGCCCTGACTTCAGTCTCCTTTGCTGCAATAACTCAATCTACCGACAGGAAAGTCTCAGTTCCGTCTACTTGCACTTATCTGGCGTCCAATTTCTATGCTTTTAAGCTGCGCTTGCCCTATGATTCGTGCAATTTTCGGAGCGCGAACTCGAGTTCTCGTATGGCAGTTCATTGCATGTCCACTGCCACAGGCAAGGATCAGTCTCTCTCTCTCTCTCGGTGTTTTGTGGCTGTGATTGTGTTTCATTGTTTGCTACATTTGTCAAAGTTGGCTTTTCAGATTTTATTTATTCTTTCTTGTTGCAGAGTGAAATTTTGAACTGGAAGCTCGGACAATTGGTAATCAACTTTGGTAGTATAAAGCTTATGGTCTTTAATTTCAACGGACTAAAATAGTTCAAATGATTGTCCAGCAGTAATTTTCAAGTGTTATAATTGAAATTGTATTAGTTGGGCTGATAGTAACACTTTAACTAATCCTGAATGAGCATGGATATCATTGTGGTACCAGACATAAATGCCTACTGATTTCATGAGTACGGGTTATTTGGTTGCTACCTTAATCTGATTTTTGGGGTTGTGTTCTACTCTGTTTGGAAAGAAAAAAATGATACGATGCGCAGGAACTCGTATGTATATTGTTTCTCTTCCAAAAACCATAAGTCATCCAGATCAAACTTTTGCTACTTATCCCAATTTAGGTTTTTTCCTGTTATTCTTATGATTTCTTCTTTGTTTAAGGCTTCCGTTTGGATGTAGAATAGTTCTGAAGAGTTTGTTCTTCAATGTAATAAGTCCCACGCACTTCTTTGAGTTAATCAAATCTTTCATTTTCCACAAGGAAAAGACAGTATAAAATGAATAAAGTGCTTTAAGTTTACTTCTTAATTGTTTTCGTACTCTTTAAAGATAGGTTAACATGGCCTGCTGATCTTCTGAAAATTATTTCCTTCCTCGATATTTGTATTGGTTCAATTGACTTGTCAGTATTCTGCATAACTTCATCGTACCTCGATAATTTTTTTTAGTCACCCAGAATTGCAGTATGAATTTTCTTTTACAATACAGAATTTTGTTGTTCTGTAAAATGCTGCAACATGATATTTTTCCAGGACTATATCACAATCCTGCCTTAGACGTTAAATTTGAATGAACTTTGTTAATTTTACAGATATTGGTCAAGATGACCTGTAAATTAAAGAATAGAGTTTTCCTATTAATCCTTAATCAAGGAGACTTTGAATTTTATAAGTTCTTTGATTCAGGTTCTTTTGATCTCTTTGCTAAGCCTATATGTAAATTTTCTTTTGATTTTTACTTACGCTTTCTTCTCTAGTTTACTGCTTATGAAATTAATTTCTGGATGCTGCTTTCAGATCCACCTACTGTGTCTGAGACAAAGTCAAATTTCCTGAAGGCATATAAGAGACCAATTCCGAGTATATACAACTCGGTATTACAAGAGCTAATTGTACAGCAGCATTTGATGAGGTACAAGAGGTCATATCAGTACGATCCTGTGTTTGCACTTGGTTTTGTTACAGTCTACGATCAACTCATGGATGGGTACCCGAGTGACGAGGATAGAGAGGCCATTTTCAAAGCTTACATAGAGGCTCTAAATGAGGATCCTGCCCAATACAGGCTCGTATAAAACAATCTTAAACGAATATTTGATATCTGTGTTTGTGTTTTTTCCACTTTATTACATGATGGATGTGATAAAATTATGTGGGCTTCTTCAAATTGGTAGCCCAATCAAATTTTGATTGTGAACTGTGTAATACTTACATTTAAGAGGAAGCTTCAAAGCCACTGACTTTAAACATGGTTCAGAGTATTAGCTCTTTCATGTGTCAAGACTGAGAAATGCAGTTGATTTTAGAATGTTGACTCTTCGAGTAATGTGGAAAAGCACTTTTTGCTTTCTCTCTGATTTCAGTAGCTAGTTTGCCGTATTAAGGTTAGCTGCTTTGTACTTCAGGGCTGATGCAAAGAAGTTGGAAGAATGGGCCCGTTCCCAGTCTGCCAGTTCTTTAGTAGATTTCGCTTCCAGAGAAGGCGAAGTTGAAGGCATTCTAAAGGACATTTCGGCAAGAGCAGGAAGCAAAGGAAGTTTCAGCTACAGTAGGTTCTTTGCGGTTGGTCTCTTCCGCCTGCTGGAGTTATCAAATGCAACTGAGCCAACCATCTTAGATAAGGTAAAAATTAAGTGTGGAGTGTCTAGAAAATGTTTGGTGCTGTCCCTTAAAGTTGCATGGATTGTGCAAAGTATACTTTGTATCAGTTAATTGCCAGGGGTTCCCACATGAAGAGAATAATATTGAAGCAGGCTTGACGTATGCCATGAAGCCCTAAGTTTAATAACCAGCCATAAGTTTGAACAGTTCGTGAATTATCTTCACATATGGAAAAAAGAAACTTAATTCAGGAATGAGCTATTTCAATAAGTGGCAATTGAAAAGGAGATTTTGTCAGCCGCAGCTATCACTAGCGATTTATAGTGGTGTATAGATGAATTAGCTTGAATTTGGAAACCTGTAACGTGGATTGCACTGACATATCTTTTCCACTTAAGTGTGCATGTGGACCAGACAACTAGATCAAGTATGAAGAAGTAAACAAATAGGATTTAGTTTTACATCACAGACGATAGATACTATTGAATGACAACCTCATCTAACAACTCTTAAGTTGTTGCTGAGAAAGATATTGAATTTTTAATCTCTAATATACATCATTTCGTGCTTTATTCTTTTTATGAAGCCTAATGTGTGAAAGTCTTGCAGACAAAGGTGAAAGCTGTGCAATTTAAGCTCATGTCTCTGTCGGTCTCCCATTGTTGGACCTTGTTACATGCATATAACTAAAATATCTCCCTTCACACGTGGCCACCAATATCAGTGACTCCCCCTTGATGTGAAACCTCCTCTCTCTACAGGCTGAAATCGCCAGCCCATATACATATCATCAGATCTTACTTTGTCCGTATACAAGTCTTGCTACGCCTTAACCAACTTGCTCAAAGCATCCAAGAATCTTGCCAACCTTAGGGCTTAGGCCTTTCCAAGTGTAAGTTAGATGCTACCATTGTGCTAAAAGCTATTAGTTTTAGCTATATGAGTGACTAATTTTTTAAACCTTCACTGAAACATTAGCACAACATTTCAACTGGGACATGTAGGTCCTACATCTTGGGCCTGCGCGATGAGGGCATTGTACCTCTCTATACTGCCCTGTTGAGCCATTGCTCTTCCCTAGTTTTCATGTCATGTTATCACACTCTGGAGTTCGGCCCATTTGGGGGGGGGGGGGGGGTACTGGAGCCTGTAAGTTTGACTTTTGGCGCAATAGACTCCACTACTCTGAATGATTGGAAACACAAGTCTGTGCCCTCGGTTTTCCATTTTGTTTATCTGGACCAGCCGACCAGGGGTGTAGGATTAACAATTTTGAGGATTGGTTGCTGGTTTCTATTCTAATGTTTCCTTTTCTCTTTTAATGTGATCCTTTCTACTTTCTAGTAAAAGCTTAAGTGGAACTAAGCTTCTAAACAAGTTCCAGTGTCTACTTTCAATATTGACTTCTTGTCCTGCTATTCTTATCTGAATCCTGACTTGTTCTCTAGTAATAATATTTCAGTATTGAGTGTCTTAACTGTAATTTATATCTGCTTGCTAACAATAATACATGGTTAGCACATGCATTTTTATAATATCGTTGCATCAGTAGATTTAATCGCTGCAAGCTGTAAACTTTGGACTATTAAGGGATTCTACTTGACCCAGTGTATTCTGGGCTGCAGCTAGCTGTCCAATGAGAAGCTTCTGGAGCCTCTAAGTGACAGATATTGCAACAGATAACCAAATCACTTATTGCTCGTTGAGGGGAAAGAATTACTGGAAAGCTGTATAAAATTTAAATTTTAGCATGAGGATTAGCCAACAGAAATAGGGCAATCTTGGTTGAAGAAAATATGTTGTGTCATGCTCTTAATTCTTTTATTGTCCTAGGAAAATTATGAGTATGAATCAAAAACTTTTTAATGATGAGGTAAGGACCTACAGGTATTTGCCATGAAATGTTGGACGAACTTTTGTCTTTGTAGTAGTGCTAAAGGAGGTGAAGTGAAATATGCGGACTGACACATGGAAAATCTTTCTTTAGGTGTGTCTCCTAGCTTTTTCTGCTGGTAGAGCATATGATGACAAAAATGTTCTCTAATACATGGGTTTATTATTTCAAAGTTTAGAACCAACACTCTTTGGTCTTGAACATACTAGCAAAACATCGTACTGTTTCGACCTGAGAAAGTATTTATGCTGTTTTAGAGGTTGTGTTCTCTTCTCATTATGGCTTTCGATTCTTGATTCATGTGGACACATTATAGCTTGTGCTTAGTGGTTGCCAGTGGTTCTTGGGACATGAAAATAACGACGAAAAGAATACCTCAGGTTGTACTTTGTAATCAGGAGGCTTGCTATATGATATGAGAAGCAACCAGTGTTATGACATTGTTTCTTTGTGTATCAAGTAAAAATGTCCACAAGCTTGCGTTTCCATTACGTAAGCACTGCTTTTCACCTACTTTGAGGAGCAGCTGCCAGTGCTATGCTAGTCCCAATTTAGAAAAACCTGTCTGCATACTTGGAATTGGAAATAGTACCTCATTTTTTCACTAGTTTTAAGGATGATATCATGCTTGCATGTGGATTCCAGTGAATTAGCCCATTAATAAATTTTACATCCAGATATGGGGAGAGCTGCTGAGTATGAGCGCTAGTGAAAGGATATGGGCTCTAGATCTTTGCTCTTTCTGTTTAACCTTGATTTTGAATTAGATTTGCACGTGGAAGTTGATTTTCTTTTTTGTGATGCATCATAAAAGTACTTGGTGTTTAACTGAGATGTAGGCATATAGATGTCAGACTTGACAAAAAGTTAGAAAAAATGACATTGGGGATTATGAAATCCATGTTTTCTCATCTTGACAAGAAAATATGCCTTTGGTTTACTATGTGTTGGTTTATGATTAGGGAAATGTGCTTCATGGTTTATGGAACTATTAGCATTTATAAATCAATGCTGCTTCGTTTTTTTAGTCATTTGATTGTTTTGAAGCATAAAGAAAGCTTCCATCTTTTACTTGCATATTTTCTTCACAACATTTGATCAACTCCATTTTTATTAAGTTTTGAGTAAGAAACGTATTTTTTGGGTGTAATTTTACTGAATGAAGTGCTCATTGAGCTGAGGGTTGGGTCATAACTTGACTAGGTGGCTTAAAACAATAACAAAATGTTCTCCTGAATATTAGAGTTAAGAATCTCCAAATTTGAAAATATTTCTTTAAGTGTAAATGTCACCGTAAAAGTCACATTCAACTTTATGCATCTGCCAGAACAAGGAGTTACACTAATCATAAAACCAGCCAATCTGAAGAATGTTCCGCCCTGAAAGATGTGTCGTTCTTCCTCTCTTGCTACACGCAATTTGGAAACAAGAAAAAATGGTCTTTTCCAATTATTGGTCTTCAATCATCCTGCAATTGGGCATGCTTTCTTCAACTAGTTGTAATTTTATTAGCATCGCCAAAGCTATAAATCTCTTAGCAGCGATAGGAGTGCAAATCTTCTTGGACTATTTTTCTTTTTGCCTTTCCCAGAAGGAGGAGACATAGGAAGAGTAGTTAAGACATTGCATACAGGATTCTTCATAACATATTTTTTGTTGGTGGAGTTTTCATTGATGTTCGTAAAAAAGACTGAGTATACTGTAAGGCAGAATCAAGTCTCCTTGAACTCCATTTTGGCTGTGGCATGTGAACCTTAAAAAAGTAGGCGAAATTTTAGTTGTAATTTTCTCACTTATGTTCCCGTTTTATCATCTCATCTCAATGTGGAAAGGAGAGATGGGAGTTGTTTAGATGAGATTGAGAGAATTTTGAATATGTGTCGAGTTGTGAGATAAATAGTGTGATAATAGGATAGGGGATGAATGTTTAAAGATGTCAGGAAAAAGATAAAATGTAATGATTATGGTTGAAGTGATATGTGTTTTTGTGGAGTAGTAAGATGTGTTTGAGACGTTTCGAAGAAATCATATGCATGTAGAAGAAATATTTCATGAGAGGAATTAGATGGAAATATTTGACTAGCAATCCTAGCAATAGTACCTTCTGCATATCTCATCTATCTTCTTTTTCGTCGTCTTGGACATGTAACTAGATGATTGCTGCACCTTTTGATAAAGGTAATTCTGCTATTGATAAAAGCTTCTCCGACTCTTCAAAAGCCCCCAACTATGTCATATACTTCCTAGATTTATGATTAAATGACCTTATTTCACTTCTATTTTTCTGTTGAACTTCCTTTGAGTTCTTATAACGTAGTTTACTATTACATAGTTTACTCCTGTTCCAAGTCAGTATTCCAAGCATTTATGTTGCATGGATGTATATGTTTTCTTATTAGAAGCCCCTTTATTTCATAATAGAGAAGAGAGGGACAAAGTAGTATGTTGTTTTATTTGCTTATCACTTTGTGCCCAGTATCCGATGGACTTTGTACTTTGTTTACTGCTGATATGGTTCTCCAATGATTTGACAGCTTTGTCTTGCGCTAAATGTAAATAAGAAAAGTGTTGACCGGGACCTTGATGTCTATCGCAATCTGCTTTCTAAGCTGGTTCAAGCAAAGGAGCTGTTAAAGGAATATGTTGACAGGTGATAATATCCTCTTTTCAGATTCCAAACAAATCTCTCAACAATGCCGTGATGCTTCATCTCATTGTACAATGCTATAAGAGGCTGATACCTCACATGATTTGCTAAAACTTCAACTGAACTGATTCAAAACTGATGCCAAGAAAATTGATTAATACATTTCCCTACCTTCCCCCTCAAGAAACAACTTCATCTTTGATGTGCTATTGTTTTTTTCTCACATATTCATTTGCTTTCGCTACGATGAAACAGTATATACAGACCTTACTGGCAAGTATTTTTGTTTTCATTTTCTCTCCCAAATTGATTGCTATGCTTCAGATCAATATCTTGAGGAAATTGTTACTTATTGTTCTTTGTCATTTGAATTTCAGAGAGAAAAAGAAAGTAGAAGAAAGGACAGCATCTCAAAAAGCGAACGAGGCTGTAACAAAGTGCTTGGCGGATTACCAATCCGCCGCACGGTAGTGTTCACTTTCTGTTACCTTAAGATCCGAGGGATGTACGGCCTCATCATGGGGATGTACGGCCTCCCGATGATGAATTATTATAAGAGAAAGTGCGGTATATCCGGAGTGCAGGCAAATAATATAATAGAGGTCGCATATTTCTTCCGTAATTTCTTGTAATACAAATCCTCCAAACAAGGCACAGAGATCAACTTTCATTGATATTCATGCTACTATGTTGTAAAGCTTTATGTTAGTTCCTGAGCAGTAAAATTATATTGCGTTTCCCAAGTTTTCGAAGTCACAGACCTTTGAAACATTTGTTTCATTCCTTTTAACACCATTTGCAGGCAGGTTTTGTACAACTCTTTTCGTTCTTGTTGATGATGCTTAATCTGCTTTCACTTCCCATTGCATTTCCGGATGTCTTTAATGTTCTCCCTGACGCCTGCGTTACTGGAATACAAATGTTCTCTCCAGGCGTCACACCCATAAGCAAAATTATGTAATTTTGCGTATGACGAATGAGTAAATTATCATTATATGAAATAAAAAATAGCAATTTATCTTCCTGTATATTTTATAATACAACAGTTTACATAAATTGCTTTATTTTAAAAAATTCTAAGGAGGTAAATTGTTTTATTTTAAAAGGTATAGTGAGAATTTTTTTTTTTTTTAATGATAGGGGTGTACTTTGCTCATTTATAATATTATATGGAGTAAATTGCATTAAACCCGAGGATAAAGTTGTGGTTATGTTTTGTGCATAAATCATCATAAATTTATGCAGATAAATGTGCATAATAATCTATTAAAAAAAATCTAAACAATTGATTGTTAATTTTAAAAAATATATGTTTTTAATAGTTATGGAGAGAAATTGATAGAAGAGAGAGACTTGGAAGATGGGAGAATGAATGGGAGGATAAGAAAGAGAGAAGAAAATCAAAAGTTGGTGAGATACTGAAAAAAAGAACATAAAAGTTTAGAAAAATGTGAATGATATAAATATCTATTGTATGGTCCAGTTGAGATGCTGAGATTTGGATGAATAAATGATCCAATCCTGTCTAATGGTTGGTTGTGGATAATGAGATTATTTGTTTGGGATAAGGTGGGGTAAGTTGTCCTAAATGGCCTATTGCTTCCCAATTCATATAAATGTCCCTCTAAATTGTAAAAGTTGCATCATCATAATTATCATATTTAGGGCATTTCAACATTTTATACCATATATTAGCATAAATATATTTTATTGCTCTTCACAATATTAGCAAGTAAAAACGATGGATTATTAATCCTAACTTAATCATATTCACCATTTAGGCCACATTTACTTCATGTGATTAGTTAAGATATCTTTGTTAATTATTATTAATTTTTTATTTACTTGTTTTTGGAGCAACCTGCGATATTGTGCCTATGCCCAACACAAAATGAGATTGTTGTGTGATTTCAATCAAGACTTGAAGGTCTGTATAAATGTGACTAATTTTTGTCTTTCATTTTTATCCTTAGCTTTTTTAAGATTTTATCTTTAATGCCCTTCATTTGAATTTAATTCCCCCTGATGGAATGTCAGACTATTCTTGAAAAATATAAGCTTAGACCTTTGAGTTTTCACCATCTTCGCTATGAGGTTTTAACTGTAGAAGCTCCATTTTCTCTTCTTCCACACTGTGGCTGAGTTCTTCCATGGTTGCCAGCAAACTTAACTTGACATTGTTCATGAATTTTTGCTTTACTCTCTCATTTTTCCTACTTCATTAAACATTATCTGTTTTGTTCTCAGGTTTAGGAGTTTAATCACCATCTTTTGACATCTGCATTGGTGTTTCTTGTCTCCATTTTTAGGGTTTATCTATACTACTATAAATAAAAGAGCTCTTTACAGATACAAAGTGGTAGTTATCACACCACTACACCAAATTTTTTAAATGCCAAAAATGCGCTTCCGTTTATAAAACTTATTTAACTTTTCGACTTATATTGAATTAACTATTCAATCACATTCCCTTAAGAAAATTAATTCCATGTAATTGTTGCACTCACAAATTAAATTTACTCACATTTATTTAATTTTATTATTAATTAAATTAAAAATAACATATTAGTATTATATTAAAGTTTCCGTTTTTAATTTAATTCAAGTAAAACATGTATTGACAATTAATGCATTAAAAAGCTATCAACAATTTTTACAAGAACAAATTAATTATGAGTTTACATAAAATAAAAGTATTAATAAGATTATGCGCGCAAGTACTGCGTGCCATGATGTCTAGTTATTACAAACAAAAGAGGGATTCGTTCCCCCAGTAGTTCAGTGGAACAAATGTATGCAACGACCGAAGAAGGAAGACAACGGGCTCTTGTCAATAATTTATGCCCAAAATACAGGCTTTCATAGTGACATTTTTTTTTTTTTTCCCTCAAAGTTTTCATAGTCTTTCTACTTCTTAAATACATGTTAAATGATTGAATTTAAATAGGACACCAACTACAATCAATTAATAATTCATAGTTTAATAATATGGAGTAAAGAAAACACTGATCATTATTATAGCTTTAATCACATTTTAATTTCACATTAATCATATAAGAAGAAGTAAAGGTGGAAGGATTTGCACTTAACACCAATAAATATTTTGTTATTACAAGATGTAAAATATTTCTTGATTTGCTGAAGATAAAGATGTAAAATGTTAATGAAATCCATTAGCAATATGCACAACATGCATACGATTTACTGGTACAAGGAAAGTTGGGCTTATTTATTAAAATAAATAAGAAAAAACTAAAAAATAACTGTATAACACAAATAGTTCTATTTATTTAGTTATAATGAAAAATATAGTAAGTCGTGGACTGCATCCACAATTTGCATATTTCTTTATTATTCATTTTTTAAAATTGTTCAAAGTATTTTGAGTTGTGGATAGAGTCTAAGACTCTTTTTTTTTTTAATAATTTTTTAAGTTTAGATTAAGTTATTATAATATTAATTTATTGATTATGAATTATTTGTTAATTAATAACTATAACCAATTAAATATATATTAATCATAAAATTATTTTATACATATAAATATTAAGATATTTAATACTATATTTATATAAAATATGTATATTATAATTTGGTATTCGATTTGATTTAATTAACAGGCATAAAAAATTAAAATCAAACCGAATACCGAACCAAAATTTTGATTCAATATTATGTAAAAATTGAGTTTTTAGTCAATTAGTTATACAACATCATTAAGTTGGTTGTATATTAATATCAAATAACGATGATAACGAACACAACGAGCTAATACAATATATTGGTAAGGAGATAAGAAGACCTTAGCGCCAACGCCACTGGCGCACATGTTGGATGGGCAGTACTATAAGAGTTTTTCTTTTTCTGTTTTTTTTTTTTTTTTAAATTCAATAAGAATAAAATAATAATGTCCACCTCGTTGTAATTATTTTTCATTTGATGAGAGTATTTGTAATTTTTTAAATAAGGATGAGAGATTCATAATTATGCCAAACCTCAGGGTCAAGATTATTGTAATTTATCCAACTATTTATGTTATTTTTTAGTTTTATTTTGATTTTTTTAATAAATTAGCCAGGAAAGTTCTGAAATATATGGTCACAGAAAGTTAAGCTCCCAAACACGGTGTAGGGAGACAGACAGATGAACTGCAGACGTTAACTCTGGTTCATTATCAATATAACTGGCTAAAAGCATGTCTGACTTCTTAAATTTAGTTATTCTACACTCTCTTAAGTTAGTTTTGTACAAAAATCAGCAATAACTCATATACTTCCTATTCTCTAATGCAATGCACCAATCATCATACAATTTCTTATCACAATCCTTACAATTGATCTGTCTGTTTTTCCCTATCAAATGTGTGACATCAATATATTTGCGACTAGCGAATAAAACGTCCATCGGAGTTTAAGAAATCGATCAGTATGGGGGTTGATTTATGCTTCAACTTTGGCAGCCAAATAATTTATGGTAAGTAAATAGTAAGAATTGAGGTAATGGCAGAAGTTTAACTGAGATGGGAAATGTCAACCTCATCTGGAATCTTGAAGGTGTCTGCTGCTCCAAATTTTCTCCACTCTTCCCCAACAGATTCGTCTTCATTGTCACTATCCCTTTCGTCGACGTCTTGAGCCATTGGAGATGTAGGGTCAAGGACACTTTTGGATTTGCAACCATGGACAGCCAGCATCTTAACTTGGCCAAGATGAGAAATTTCTACTACGACAGTTTCATCATCAACTGGCAGAGGTTGCTTCCATGGTTCCCCATCAATCCTCATGTATGTATGGTCAGCTGCACCTTTATGGAACTCGAATCGAACACGGTGTGCCTACATGCAGCAAGACCACAACGGTTGGGATAAGTATAAAAAAGATACCATAGCAAGTGTGTACTTTTACTAGTTATAAGTAATAAACAATTGCCTCCAGTTTTAGTCAATAATACTGAGCCAGCCTTTGAGTACAGGTTCCTCGTCCTATTTATGTGATTCAAGTTCAAGGAATGCTCTGAAGTTCCTAAGCTCTGAGTGGCTCAATCAGAACTATTTTCCCAAGGCAATTTTGCATTTTCTACTGCCAAGAATTTCATCTATGATGAATAAAGGCAAATAAACTTTATGCAGTGCTTAATAAGGCTTTGATTATATTTGCACGTGCAAGACCTTAATATAAGCATTGGGTTCTGAAAATAACACAAGGATGCATCTGTTGGTACAAAACATTAAAAGAATATTGTAAACTCCACTGGACATCAGAATTATGGACAAGGACAAGTGAAAAAACCTGTGCAAGACGCCTCCCATGTCCATTAGGAGCGAGTAAAACTAGTCCATGCCAAGCATCTCTAAAACCAACAATCTCGAGTAGGCCATCATCTACGAACGGTGGAGTCAAGTCTCTCTGACATATTAGCAAGTACAAATTCAAGAAGTTGATGTTTAGTTCCTATAATCTGTAACAGAATTAGCACAAAAATATAAGAAAAAAGATGTTTCTGGAGACTACTGACATCACGACGTTTATTACTATTTGGTGTTCCCCAAGGATTTAGCCCACCGGAAAAGCTTGGCAAGTTAAGGCATACAATTGACCTGATGCTGTATGTTGGAAAAGAAATATCAGTCGCCATATTCTTCAGGAATCACATATATAATCTATTTACAGTGGCTGCGTAAGTCAATACATGTTTCATTTTGGAAAAGTGAGATAAAAGAAAATAACTTGAGGGAAACATGATACATTTTTCATAGTCTTATTAGTAATAGTACTAAATGCAAACATGCTAAATACTATTTTTAAAAAGATATATATAAAGGTATATTGAGTAATATTGAAATAAATAAAATTATGTTTAATACCTTTGTGAAAGTAAAAGAAAAATCAAATATACTGTCGTATTTTACATGATAGACTCTATGTTACCAGATTACTGTAAAGCCTACCAGCAATAGAAGAGTGAGTAAATTTATCTCTTATTTGAAACTCAACTTCTAAGGTCAGAGAATATGCTAATGGCCAGTCCAGTTGCAATATGTTCTGAGATGCTATTTAATTGCAAATGGGAAGTACAAGTTACAATCATTCAAGTTGCAGTCCAACTTATGTAAGTTCAAATCCAAACCAACCATCCTATTTGACCAATTCAACTCTACATATATTCTTACCAGAAATGGTTACAAATTCATGGCCTCCTTTTTCTGGGTGAAGATTCATGGCCCTTTTTCCAACTACTACTTTAATTCATTAATTTCTAAGTGGAAACAGGAAGCCCACCATCAGAAATAAATTGGTCTCTGCACAGCAAACACGTATTATACCTGTGAGGAATACTGAGGTCTTGCCAATCACCATGTCTTTTCATGACCTTAACCTTGCAGAGTTGAGCTATATTCCTACACCACAATTTTTTACTATCAAAAGAAAACATTATGGAGAAAGAGACAGGTAAACACTTTGTATTTCAGGGAGTTCATAATGCATATTAGAAATACTAATGGAGTATCTTTTGACCTTGTAGGTCTTACGACAGAAACGGAACTGCTTTCACCTATACATTCGCAGCAATAAAATACAATATCTGTAGCTTAAGAAAAGCATGTGGTGTTAACAAGGTTGGCTTTATCATAGTGGAATTCTTTTATATAATATTAAAAGGCTGACACTCTACAAAAGGGGAATACTTGAATTTATCAAGTTCATAGTATCATTGTAGATTCATGAACATGGAGAAAAAGGTTAGCCATCAAAAGTAGTTGACTTAAGATATTTGGATCATGCAACACATTTAACGAACAAACAAGATACTGAACAAGCATATGGACAAACATCATTTCAGCCACAAACTTTTGAAAGCCAAACCTACAATGACAAACAAGCAGAAGTTTAAAGAACTTAAATAAATTAGAAATCTTAAAAATAACAAAACAGTGTAAGAAGGTCAACATTTGGTGGTATGTTTTAGTACTTGAAGTTATTACTATGAAGCTTTAAGCTGACAGCAGTAATTTGTGTATTTTGGGTTTGCTTCAAAGATGTAGGTAAACATGTTTCACTCCAAAAATAACGGATTGAACTACACTGTTCAACCCCTCTTTTATGCATTGGAAGGTAAGCAAAACCTGTATCACAGATCATATAAGCTCACCTTGAAGAAGGGTGAAATAGAGAAGCAAAAAACCATCCTTGTGAGCATCCAAGCTTTGCGTATGTACTCTAAGGTGCAGCAAAGAAGCATCTCTTTACAATCAACCAAAATTCACGCTAGTTGTATGAAAGTCTCAATGAGACAGTAGAAAAATGATTTATAATATAATAGCAACTCAAGCCAGCATATCATAGTAACCATCTTACTTGAATGAAAGTCTGCTTGTGTATTTTAATAACCAACTAAAAGCATCTTTTATAGTATGTTCAAGACATAAAAAAATAATTTCGAAATTTTGAAGGGGTAAATTGTGAGTAATCCTTTTAGTAAAAATTCCAAATTAAACTAGTACATGTTTACATACTATTACAATACCTGATTAACTAGCTGGTTTTTGAATTTTTCTGGATGCAGCTTTCGCTCAGAGTGGAATGCGTAAGAAACCTGTGCATCCATTCCTGAAGACCAGAAAGAGTAATAAGGTGTTCGATGTTACAGACTATGATTTCATAACAGAATAGCAAGGAAATTCAATTGTTCGTGTTTCTTAAAAATGAAAACTGAAATACAAACTATATATATACAAACACACGTATATATGAGCTTCAAATACAATAAAACATAATGGATCAGCTCCCGTTGTTGGAAATTAAGGTCCACTATAATGTATATTCTAATTTTCTCTGTAACGTATAAGCAATAAGAATAACATGTTCAGCAATTCTTCTAGAATGGCACAACAACCGACAAATAATTCCATTATAAGGTGCCGTTTCAAAAAAAATCTACAAACTGCTTCATCATTCACAATCATAGTTACCAGAGAAACAAATCTCTTCAGTTCCTGTGAGAAAAGCTTTGCAAGAAAGAATCATGGATCAATTAGCAATATCCGTAATTGTCAATGCCATTTCTTTACAGTAAATAGTATCTTGCACCATTGTATATGGTTTAATTAGTTCACAGAGGACATCGGATTAACATAAGATTTAGTCAGGCTCTATCAGACACTCCTGGAGTCTCATATGAGAGATGAAGTATAATACTAGGAAACCAAGAAAAGAAAGAGTGCCTTTGTTATACGAGCGTTTCATCCTTTACAATGGACATTCTAGATAACAATAGTTCAGTCATATCTAATATTGTTATATATGAGGGATAAGGTCCAATATCGGAAAACCAAGGAAAAAAGAAGTGCCTTAGAGACATGGGTAGACCTAAGACTCTCTCATGAGTATCTGATTCCTTTTTGCTTCCAACTCCAGGCTAGAGCATCATAAGTATTGTTAAGATAACACAAGGTTTCATAGATCTTAGGCAGTCTCTGAAAGCAAGTTGGTGCAAGAGCCTCTTCAACACAGTTGGTGCAAGAAAGTTTGAATTGCTCTTATTTAGCAATGAGCATCTATGACAAATTTTGCACAGCAATAACATGCGCAATTTAGTTGCTAGTAGAGTCCCATGAAATTGCAGGGCTAATTTACTGTGATCCTGATGGGCGTTGTTCATGACGTGAGTGCTACCACGTGGACAGGGAGATTACTTTTTCCATGTGAAGGATAAAGTCCATTGGGGTTACCAAGGAAAAAAGTACTATCTAATATACATGGACTACATGACTCAATGGCTCAAGGAGTCAAGTCTGTATGTTGGGTTTCTCTTTGCAGCAATCTCCTGTGCTTGCATTTCACAGGAACTTTTTAGAAAAGCATACTCTTGAACTTTTGAGAAAAGCATACTCTTAAGATATAAAATACCACTGGAGTAATATATCAATAAGTGGTGGCAGGCTGTTATTATCCAAATGGAAACCACCCAATTGGTGGAATTGCAGATATTACAATCCTTACAAGCAAAAGGAAAGTTGAAAGAGTAAATCACAACCAGTTAATTCAAAGAAAAATAGTTTCATTTCTGACCAGTAAGATCAAGAATGTTACAGATCCTTAAGAGTACATCAAATACAGGATGATGTGGGGTCTAAAGTGCCGACCCCGTAAAGCTCTGGACCAAAAGTGAGAAGAGGCCTATCCTATGGGACCAAAAGTGCAATTATCCCGTGAAATAAAATAATTTAGGTTTCCGTGTTGCATGATTAGGTATATGGAAAATGTTTGCATGACAAATCTATGAAAACTATGTAGTACATGCATCATCATCAACTCGCCTTGTCTAATAGTTTATTCAGGTCCTTCCTTTACTTGATGCTACAATCATATTGAATATTCACCTCAAGTAAAACCTTAACTTAGTAGAGACATCTTTCGGATGATTTGACGATTTGGTAGTGATGTTGGGATTCTAGATTATCAGAATATGTCTTTAGATGATTTGGTGAAAATTTTGGTAGTGATGTGACATCAAATTTGTTTGGGAGAGGGATTGGGGAAAATGATGGAAAGATATAAATATATATACATATATATATATTAATATTGATATTATTGAAAGATATATATGAAAATATAAACATATATATTTTTTGTTGATGTAATGATTAAAGTATGTATAAATAGACTTATAGAAGTATGCATATGGGTTCAATGTGGACAATCCAAATCTACAGGGGCATTGCATTTGCTCCTCAGACTATTAGTTCATGCAGACACAACAGACATTCTCTATCAAAATGTATCCTTATTCAACCAATTCCATTTTTCTGTCAAAATTTGTAAGAGATTCAAGAACTTAAATTTGTGCTTTTAACTACTAAACAATTTAAGTCTTCCACTTTATCTTAACATCTTATTTTGTTGAATAAAGCATAATATACCACCAAAATATTGTCATGTGCTACTTGCTATCTGAATATCTGGGCATTTTAATTTATTCATGTCATCTTATAGTTATAACTATTCTTAACGTTATCTTTTTCTTAGTTTATGTTGTAAGATGATGAAAACTGTTTTTATGATTATTCCCAATAATTGCTATGAATTATGATACACAAGGACCATTGTACTTGTGTAAGGAATAATATTCATTGCTTGGAGTTTGAATTGGATATGAAAGAGAGAGAATGTTAATTTTTGTATACATAGGTAATAAGAAAAGATTATGCGCATAATCATCATCTCTCTCATTTATTCCTAAATTGAACTACAAATTAACCACTATATATGCAATATCTACGCATATCATAACAATGATTTGAGAAATGAGTATAAGACAGACATTTAATTATTTCAGATACATAAATGCAAGACAACCATAAAAGTACTAATAATTCGTTGATTGAAATATCCACATCATAGTTATAAAAGGCGCACCTGTGTGCAAGCCCAACATCTTTATAAAAGGGCGCTGGGTTTGCTCCTGTAGAAGAAATGGCACACCATAGCGCATCTTTTTCTATGGCGCCCCGGCACGCTATAGTGCACGCCAGGTGAAAGCCAGCCTTAAAAGACTAGGCCTGAATCTTAGCCCAGTTTTAATTGAGAAGTAAACCGAAAAAGAAAAAAGAAAAATAGAAAAGAAAAGGAAAAAAGGAAGAGAAAATCCCAGCTAGTTGTTTTACATATTTCTTTTATGATATAATTTATATAATTTCTAGTGTTTATATTTAATTTTTGTGCAATATTGATGCTAAAAGATATTAATGTATCAATATATAATTTATTTATGCAAATATTCGGTGTGCTCCATGTGCCAAAGGCTCTAGGCCCCCTTTGCAGCATGCTCCTTTAACAACTGTGATCCACATATTAGGCAGATGGATAGCTTGAGGCAATACTTTTTGTAAAATGCTTGACCTTAATCAATCAAAATCAGTATTTCAACCAGATTTGGGGGTTAACCTCACATGAACATAACCAAATATATTATAAAACCTCTAGTGGAACATGGAATCAGGGGTTGTAGGGAAGCATTTTACGAAGATTGGAGAGCTGTCAACACTATTGATACGCTAGGGCAGTAGAGTGCTAAGGCCCTGGAGATTGCGGGAATATTTGCATGTAACCTATAGCATATTAATGATGAGTGTGATGAAGATGTGCTTTGGGGAGATTAAAATATACTTCCCCTACACATATTTACCAAGAATATTTCCTTCTTGGGGATTAGAATAGTGGATATAGTAAAATGAAAGAAACAAGCTATTTATGTCAATAAGACTTGTTCTATTATATCTTAATATGCTTATTTCTACCACGAAATAAATTAATAAATCAGCTGATTTTCATCACATAAAGAACATGCTTCACTGACTGGGCTCGTATTCTAAATACTAGCATATGAGTTGACCTGAATAGCTTGCATTATATTGGACAAGGGCTTCCCAAGCCAGCAAGAGAACTTTGCAGCTCTTCAAAATAACTAAAGATACTTGAAGATCTAAGATCAGATCATGTTCCTCCTGTTGTGCAATATATCCTAGCAAGACATTGATCTTTGGAATACAACTTGTGTATTTTCAGTATAGGATTGCAGAAACAGGGCCCACAATGTTGGTGGAAGTTTGCACAGATCAAAACTTTCAGGAAACTAGCTTTCAAATATTTTACTTTCACCAAGTTAACTAAGTTCTGGAAGAAATGAATCTGAGAAGAGTGCCTACAGTTATTTATGCTACGGTTTTCTTGTTCCGGAATCGCATATATGAAAGCGTGGAGGCTTCTTATCTTCTAATTCCAAGACAAGAGGCCCTGAGACATTGAACTCCATACACAGACCTAATGGCTCTTCCAATTCAGTCAAAAAGATTAGTTAAAAATATTCGATCTGCTTCAAAAAATCAAGGAGAACAGCTTTGGATGAACTAGGGTTGGGCATGGGACCTTTGACAACTGCCTGTTTTTACTATGAACAATGTGCAGACTTAGAATCCATTAAGAAATTAAATTAATACCAAATAAGTTAGCAGCCCCAGCCAGCGGTAATCCTTATTTCATTACACACCTGAGCAGCCTAAGCTATCTAAATGGCATAGCTCAAGGTATATGTAGAAAGGTTTATTCACAAGCTTGAGGTGGAACGGGAATTAATAATGTTTCACATGATCAAATGAAAGACAAGAGCACAAACAATGATTAATTTAAGCATAATGTGTTAGTTTGTTAAAAAGTTTACAGACTGTTAACTTACCCATGCTGAAGTAGTTCCAAAAGCCTCCACGGAATGTGTCATAACCTTCCTGAAACATTTACACATTGTGAAGTGAAACGTCAGCAACAGCTTATTCAAAGTTCCGCAGCATTTTTACTTTTAAAACAATAGAAGAAACAAACATTGTTTGCTGTATTAGTTACCTAGATGGTCACCTACTACAGAAACAAATAAGGATGACTGTATTTTATGTGAATTCATAACAATATCCCAGAAATTTCTATGAATTCAGGGCTGCCCCTACATTTTGGTCCTTTGCCTTCACATATTGTTAAAAGTTTCAGAGACATGCTACTACAATCTAGTTTGGGTTGATAGCTGGACAACATCACAAAGCTGCTTGTATCGACCAAATATTATACTGTTCATGTACTTCAGTTGGGGTCTGGAGTCAAGTATAATATCACTGATAACACTATGAAGATTTTCTTTTCACTTGAAAATGAGATCGTCGTTTCCTGGTACCAAGGAAGCAACACGTTTGAAATCAACAGTTTTCAGAAGTATCAAATCCAGGAACATAGGGAAAGCAGACAACAAAGATAAATCTAGAGTAACATGTAGATTAACATGCATCAATTTTGGTATAGCCATAGGTGAAGTGAAAATCACATCACCACAATCATAGAATGCTCAAGAGAGAAAATATTAATGTAGAGGTTAGAAAAGCTTCCTACCACATTGAGATCGTCTGTTGAAGAAACCCGATGAAATGCATGCAATGAATGTGGCAACTCTAGGGGAGCAATTGGATCACAAGAGCCTTGTCTTGGTGCTCTCATTCGCATGAGAATATGCCAACTGAAGATAATAGAATTTATTTTGTACGATCAGGAGAATAGAAAAGTATTGTAAATTCTAAGCAACTAATGACTTCAGCACAGGCCATCATCAGTGCCCATTAGGTTGTGAGAAACACGTAATAAGAAACTACTTGACCTTGATGACAGACTCATTATGTGAACAGAATAAAAGAAAATTTGACTCAAAGGAGTAAAAATGTAAAATAATTCTAAAAAGGTAATATCTTAAGCAAACTAAAAAGGTCATTTAGCAGGCAAAATAGAGAAGTGCTTTATTAATCAAAAGGTTTTTCCAGAAACAAATTTTGAGATCCATAATTATCAGTGACTTGTATGGGCACGTCATGAATAAGTACTGTTATATATATCATTAGATATGATATGATTTGTATATATCTAGTGGGATAGTTTTCTTTGGTTGGCTGTTTGTTCCATCTCTATGTATGGAGGTTGTTTATTTCTATTTCAGATATACACATCTTTTCTCCCTTCTCTACTTTTTTCACAAGTACATTAGTGCATCATCTAGAAAAGATACAATAGTGAGTTGTGCATGAAGCACATGATTGATCCGAAAAGCTTGGAAATAAGGATTATGGAACTGTTGGATTACTTCAATGTAATTACTGGTTTTAGGATGAGAAAGTAACTTAAAAGAAAAAAAAGAAGATGTTCTAAAACAAGAGAGTAAGATTTTCTCTAAATGTTCATTGTGCAAGTATGTTACCTTAAAGATGACCTTGTTTCTTATATGTTTCCAATCTATATGCTCAGAAAGCATGTGAATCTTTATAGTGGCAATAGAAAAGACCAGCTTGTATCGCTATGGAATGTGATCTTGTTATAATAATCAGCCATCTCCAATTCTCCTCTTATGCCTAATGTTTTCTTAAGCAATGATACTCAAAGAAGAAGCAATTGATTTCATTTGATCCAAGAAAATTTATAGTCCCTCAGGTTGAATGGAAGTTACCTGTCTATCTTCATTTCTTTTGCTCTCCGCACTTGATCCAAGAATGACAGCACAGAATTACGATCAGTTCCAGGATTTTTCTTACCCTGAAATTCAAAGGCTTAGATACATTTGATGTACAAGAACAGCGAAGCCCAAAAGATCGCATAGATATTTTCAACCAAGGGACTGAGATAGCTAAGATGAGCTTTGCATACACTGATATAAAATTAAAGAAGAAAAGCAAAGTCATTCTGTGTATGAAGTCAGTACAAAGAGAAACAGATAAGGTACAATATATTAAAGTGGAAATAGGTGAAATAATGGCTTCTATATTTTGCTGCCATTTATTGGTGCAAGAGTATCTTGACTAGGCTAGCAGTGTAGAATTTTTCCTTAAAAAGAGAACTGCAGCCCAAGGAGTTTTATCATACAAGTCATCTGGAAGTTCCAATCTCGTGATGCTCAGTTAAAGATTTCAGGTAACTTTATGATTTTCTTTAAAGGAGATCAACCACCAATACCTTAGATGCATGCACTTCTATTGAAATAGCCCTACTAAACTCTCAGACAGCATATTGGAAGAAATATGTATAATAAACATATATTTAGTATGTAACGTCACAAGTCATAAAACTTTTTCATACCCAACCAAACGCGAATGGCAGATTGTTTCCAGTTCCCAAAGGCACAGTAGCAATTGGTGGGGGCTGAGATAATTTTAGATCAGAAACCACCCCAAGAAGCCATCCAGCTGTACCATCTCCACCTGCAACCTATAAAGTCACAGGCTATCAGATGTTTCATATGCATCAGATTTAAGAACCATCAAAGGAAGGACACACTTCCAGATGGTCTTCTTTTTCACAACTCACAATTATTTTCAACTTCTTCTCAAGTTCAGGAGCAGTTCCATCACCACTATTCTTGAGCTTTTCGAGATTGATAAAAAGCCTACGTAACACGCTATCAGGAGCTTCTTCTGTTAAATCAATTACCTGAAAATGTATGAGATCGTCTATGAAAAGGAATTTATCTATATTGAAGCAGACCAGCAGAAAACTAAGCTATAGGTCCTACTACATTAAAAGCAGTAAATTACAATCACACCGCTTGATCTAGTGCCTCTTCTGGATTATTATGCATTTCATGACATAAATATGAATGTGAGTTTGTGTGTGTACACATGTGCTCGGTTAATTTTCAAATGGCCGTTCCCTGCACAGCCATGAATTATATGTGATGAAAACAATCTGAAGAAACATAGATGATCTACCTGCTTCTCATTTAGAATGGATCGATACGTGATGAGGAGCTCTCCACCTAGCTGACCGCCACTTCTAGAGTTGATAAATACCAAAACAGGGCATTCAGGCTTGAATGACTCGGCCTTTGACTCTGGCTCAAGTATATATCTAGGGATATAAAACTTCTTGATAAATTCCTCAGTATCAAGATCCAAACTCTCCATTTCTAACTGCAAGCCAACTGCAATACGAAGCTCGTAGCTGAGTATATAAGTCTAAGAAAGAATGGCTTGTCTAAAGATGGAGCGGAAAAAAAAAAATATAAGCCCATATTCTCTTACAATTTTGCTGGATAGAACCAAACCTTTTACTACTAGTTGTCTGAATTGAAACCAAAGCAAGATAAATATACCCCTAGCAATATTTCAAACTAAATTAACCATTAACAATATTCGATGTATATGAAAGTATTATGTCGTTAAAATTCACCAGCAAACTCATAAAAAATTCTTTGGCTTTATCTGGATTTCTTGTTGAATGGTTCCGGCTAGGTGGTATGGAGATGGTGTTCTTGAGAAATGTATTAGAAAATATTATGTATGCCTGGCATTTTTAAAGAATGGTATAAAATAGGAAGGAAAGAGTAAAAATGTTTTCGAATTTGTTTCTGGAGGTACAAAAAGTACTACAGATGTCAAATTGTATTTGAATCATGGGTTTTCGGTATGTATAAGTACATATTGTACTAAGATAATTATGGATGATATTTTTATATGTAAGAGGATGAAAGATGATATATATATATATATTATTGGATAATCAATAATTATGTGCTTTTTACTAATTAAAGAATTAAAAAATCTGTAATTTTAATTAATCAAATAATTATTTTAGAAGATGACTAAATTCTACCTTAAACTAAGATAAACAGTCAAATGAAATATTCCATGGGGTCCGCATCATGTTATGAGGTCCCGTGGTATTTTATATTTGGTACCATAGTATTGAATGTAATTCCCGGTTAGCATGAAAGATAGTAACTTTATGTGTCCATGTTATGACACATTTGGAACATCGTATACTTTTTATACTGTATGTAACTGCACTGAAGATGTGATTTTTTCTTCATCAAAACGGGAAAGAGCTGATATTTAAATTAATTAAATATTAAGGTAATGGCGACACTTCATACAAATTTACAAATTAAACAATTCAATGAGAAAAAGACTTAGTAATACTTGAAACTTATAAAAGTAAAAAGAAGAGAGAGAGAGAGAGAGCCCAGAAGCCAACCTTTGTTGACTTTTCTTTTCTTGTGGGGCTGCTATACTGATATACCATATAAAAAGATGATGGATGACTAAGGTGAAGACGCAATTTTGGTAACTTGTTTTGGGGAGAGAAAACATTGGAATCAAACACAACTGAGTATGACAAAATGATCCTAAATATAGCGTTTGTCTCTTAAAACTGGAGTGATAATCTTGACTGAACCTCAAATTTCAGAAGCATCAAAGTGAAAAGAATCACAGGCGGATGAGGACCTCTTTCAAACAACCCATGAAACGGCTCACGCCTTAAAACCCTCTCCACCTCACAAGTCATGACACATTCAGGCAGCATATATGGTTAATTTAATAAACACAAGTTCTTATTCTCGCATACCTCAGATGAATCAATCTCTCATAACACACTCAGACGGCATATACGTCTGAATTAACAAACACAAATTCTCATTCTCAAGTTTATCAGATCAATCAATCTCAATAATCACAGTAATTGCAACCTACCTTTCCGGATTATGCAATTCAATTCCAATAACAGATACCAACAGAAAAAGAGAACCCAGCTAAAATATACAAGAAGAACCAGAAACCAAGAAGAATTTCAGAACCTGGAAAAGATAAGAAAAAGGGTTGCTGGAGGGATCACAGATGATTCTGCAGCGAAATTCGGATCTTGTAAAAAGCTATGGAACACGAAAGTGGGGCGAGAGAACGAGAAAGCAATATACGCGTGATTAAGAACGCACGTGAAAGGAAGGCTGACGGAGAATTGACAGCAAACGGAAGATTCGTAGTGCTATAGTTATAGTAGGCGACTTGATTAAGCATATAGAGCATAGTGCAGAGATGAAACGTGGGGAAAATTTTCATATATGGTGCAAATATGGATTGAATGATTTAGGGTGTTATTGCCCCATGGGGTTGAAACTTGAAAAAATAATTTTTTTAAGTCTAATTCTAATTATTATAATTAAAAGAATGTGTTATAATTTTAAAATTATTTTTTTTATTAATCATAATTTTAGAGGCATTTAACAAATTAAGGTAGAATCTCTTTTGAATTATATATTCACGTGTAGTAATATGTGCTTAATAAAAATTAAAATTTGGAACTTTTTTGTATGATTTTGTAGAATCAATTAATTCAAAATTGATTTTCGGATGAAGTCAGAAATGATAAAAGATTTGGATTTTTTTTCCCAAGTGGTAATGGTAGATATTATTAATGAGAAGGAATTATCTTTTTTTCCAAATAAGACAAAAAAAAGTAAGAAGTGTGATCCGAAATGTTCAAAGTAACACGCCAACAACTCACCAGCATAATGAGCAGGAGGATGGATGACAAAGTTTTCAGTTCTAGAAATCAACAAACACATCAAGGATGACTAATAATAACGACTTAATATCATCAACAAGGGGTCCTGTTGGAAAATAAATCAACATCAGCTAATTGGAGCCCACAAATAAGAGAAACACAATCTGCTTCCAACATAATTGAAGGTTATCCATACCTAATAGGCATTAAGGCAACTTCCTGATCAGAAAGGGATTCCACCTGTTCAAGGGCGACTAGTTTAGTTAAAGGGTGAGATACCCACTCCACGCATGCACCAAATAAGTAATGGGTTATGATGCTAATATCGATCTCCATTCCATCATTGAAGATCGCACCATCAAAATTCAGGGTGATAGAGCCTTGTGGAGGCGTTAGGGGTTAGAGCTGCGCACCTGCAGTCGGGAAGGATTGTATTCCACGAAATCAGAAAGATAAAAGTTGGCACCAAAGAGAACTCCGAGAGGGCTACTTAGAGACTTTTTCATGAGTCTTAGGTTTCTATTTCTCCAAATAGCCCAGGTACTGACCAGAAAAGGGTAAATTCCACCATTTATATTGAATGAGGTTTCAATGTCACAACGAAATGCCCACAGACTGAAAGGTTAAACATGTGGAGTTGGGTTGCGATAGATTTGACAGTTATGAAACCAACTCCTGAGGGTCGGTATGAAACGTTCCAAGTTGAGGATCTCGAGATAGGGCATCGAAGGTCATATAGAGCTTGCACTGAATACTGCAGTCGTGTTTTGTCGGCAGGAGATATAGATCTCACTTTTAGAGTTTAAACCTTCTTAGAGCGCATAGAAGATTTCACTGTCACATATTGATAGAAGACAGATCCTTTCTAGAGTCCACAGTCATCGCTACTTACTCCGACTGCATTGGATAAGACTTATAATGACCATGCCTTATGGCACAGTCACTGCTTACGATATCCAAGACACAGTTTTCGTTTGCACGTGACGGTCATAATTCTTCAAATCCGATGACTAATTTTGCACTATCAGAATTGAAAATTTCAATCATATCTATCAAGCCTCGAGAGGCTTCCATATGACGATTCTCGCGAGTCAGTTCAGTCAGTCGATTACTTATTACGCACTCTATGCATCCACATTTCCGTTTTAGTTAGCTCACATGAGAGCTTCCAATTTGAGGTTGGATCCCAAACTTGACGTGCAAAGGGGTCTTTCTATCTCTTCTCCACAGAGGGGATAACCAAACAATGCACCTTTGATCTTTTTCATCAAATTTGGTTGGGATTCTACTTTTGCATGCCTTCCATGACAACAATCAAAATTTGCTGGGAACTGGCACTTTCAAAATGAGTACCCATGTTGGAACCTCTCCAGATAGAAATGATCAAATATTTAGATTGTATGCAAGGTAGGATGCACTATGTACTAAAAATTGACAATTGTGAGTATAGTGCCATACCGAGATGTCAACTTGATCCAATCTCCTAGGTGATTCCATAAGTATTGTCTAGCCATCAATATTCGAGAGAGCTTCTTTGACACGTGAGTGATCCTAATCTTTGTTGATGGCATCAATAGAGAAGCCACAAGAGTGGGACTGGCAAGGGGTGACGGACCGTCCTGAAATCCATTGATCTTGCTAAATTTACATTGAAGTACCCGAACTGATGTGCCATCAAAAAACCTAATTTGACAAGGTACTAAGCTGAAAGAATGCTTAAACGAGTAAGAGAGAGCCTGTAGGATAACATTAGTTCGAGGATTGATGTTTTAGTATGTAACTTTGAGCACTTGTTTGATAAGAATAGTTAGGCTCGTAATGATGAGCTAAAATTGTTAGCATTATTGAAAGCCTTGGATCTTGGAACTCCAGTCACCCTCCACGTTTTAAACGAATAATTTGTACCACAAGAGCCAATGGACTTTCTTATGTTCCTTATTAAGCATAAAAAGATCTACCCACATCCCTCAAGTGTCCTGAATCACTTAGCTCAAAAGACGATATGGACTATCGCATATGCTGGAATCTCTTGTAGGACAGACTTAATAAGAATTTCTTTTCTAGCTTGATATGAATTAATCTAACTAATTCAAGAATTAATTTAACCATTGAATTAATTGAAATCTAAGGGATAAGCTTCTCCAAGTAAGGGTGTGAACCCTTTAGGTCCATCCTAGTGATAGTCATAGGCTTACAATTATTTTGATTTAGTGAAAGTACTTGTCTTATTTAATTAATCATAATAATTAAATTATTTTGGAATTAAACTTTTAATTCAAAAGCCCATTAATCAGGGTTGGCATCTAACAACATGTCATAAACTCATTTCTAGTTGAAGGTAACAAACTTTTAGACAATGCCATGTAAGAAAGGTCCTTTCACCAAGTATCTCCCATTTAAGTCTTGGGTATGGAGTGTTAGCCGAAACATTATTGACTTAATAACTATACATCAATTCATTTTCTAACTAAGACGTCGACCTAGGAAACCCTACACCTAGTAGTCGTGTTACCTTGGCGAGTGATTTGTTAATCAAGAAAAATTAAAGACAATAGGAGATTTCTGACTCATTAAGCTAGGTTGATGAATTCTTGGAGTATCACTCATTGTTCTTCATATTAAAGGGACTTGTACCCACAATATTCCCCTTTATGATCAACTCGATGACAAGAAAATAAATCAAAGCACAAGTGACCTAATATAAGCCACAAGTTGCTTCAAGTCTAAGAACTAATCTCGCACTATCACATGATGAAATTCTTAATTCCATGTTGTCATTCCAAATAAAAATTTCCTATGGAGTCTTCCATGAACTTGTTTTAGATAAGCAACCTCACACACATATTAGTGTCTCCATACCAACGTTTATGAAACAAAATGTTCTCCTTGAGAGCGTATGTCATGTGAGCAAATCTCCACAAGATTAGTGATATCCCCATTTCAATGATCCTTAACTTGAAATGTTTAAGGCCAAGAACTTGGAGCGTGTTTCATGATCATCACCATATGGGTGACCGGAATGTAATGATATTTCTCGCCAAAAAAAAATAAAAAATATTCAACCATGAAGGAATCAAATCCCTAATCCTCGGCGTTCATCACTAATTAAAATAAAAAAAAAATGCATAAATGGCTAGATTTGGAAAATTGAAAACGGCATGGAAATGTAAAGTTGGATTTTACCTTTGTAGATTGACTTCAACAACTACAAACATTGTTTTGTTTTCTTTCGACTTTCACGCAAGGATTGAATAATGCTCTGTACTTTGTCCACACCACACCGGATTTATACACTTGTAGTTTGCTAGAACTCAACATGTATAACTAGTTAAGAAAAATATTAAAAACAATCAATACAATGAAATAGTTGAAAGGGAGTGGATCGGCCCGAGAACGTAGCAGAAACGCGAAAAACTTGAAATGAAAGAAATTAATGGCATTTAAGAGGTGTACCCCAAACGTTCCCAAGTCATCTGTGTATAAAATAGCAGAAAATAAAACTAGAATACTAAATCTACGATCTAGGCTATGAAAAAAGAAAAGAAAAAACTGAAATCATAATAGTAAAATTACCTTTATCGTTTTTTTTTCTTTTGGTCGGCTACACGGGTTGATTTCCTCTTTGGCATTCATCCACACAAGGCTCCGACATAGGAGCTCTCTAATATCGTCCACACTATATCGGGAATATGAAATTTGTTCTCGTGCTAGCAATAAATAAATTTGAAAGAGGGATTAAAAAACTAACCTATTACTTAGTCTATTTTTCGATATTCTTAGTTCTTGACTTAGTTATAAACCAAGAAAAACAAGAGAGACAAGGAGGTAGGATGAACGAAACTTTTCCTTGAGATGGAGAGAAATCAACTAGAAGAGAGTCTCTTAGGGTTATGGAAGAGTTGGTTTGAAGTTAGGAGCAAACGGAGGGAGACGTAGTCAACTAGGTCACTTCCCTATCTCCATCAACTTCCCAAGATCCCTCCCACCACTCCTCAAATTAAAATATCAGCATCTCAATAAACCCTAGCAATTGTTTTTCATATTAAAAACCAAGGCAAGTTGATCTAGAAAAGGTCAACATGGGCTAAGGCTTGCATACACTTGGACTAGGCTCAATTAACTAGTCCAATTCAATTAAACTGAGTACAATAACTTATTCTGTTGGAATCACTATTTAATCTAATTAAGTAAAATACCCAACAAAGAAAACCTAAGTGAATATTTAATCCAATTAAATACTCACAAGCCCACAAGCATTTAATTAATTATATATATCGCCGCTAAAGATTTCTTTAGGACCAAGATGACTGAAGTGTCCTCTGCATAAGAGCATAGGGTTAAGATGCTATTCTTAGTGGAGAAGTTCGAATACCTTAAAGTTGGGTTTGACAATGACACGTACATATACATGATCCTTCAGTTAATTCCTCTATCTTACAACCAGTTTATTATTAATTTCAACATCAACGAATTTGAGAAGTCCATCAATGAGTTAATTAATATGCTGGTCCAATATAAGGCAACGACTAAAAAGTCTATGTCGTCGGTGTTGGTAGGGGAGGCTTCAACCTCGAAACAAAAAGGAAAGAAAGTTGAATGCTAGACGAGGAAGAAAGAGAAGGTGAAGGCGAAGGCTGTCACCGCAGCTTGAAATGCTAAGACCACTCTCGTTACTCCAGTGGGGATGGGCAAGAGAAAGAGAAAGGTTGGTTCGCAATAGTAGTTAAGGGCAAACGATATATGTGCTCATTACCGTGAGAAAGGGCATTGAAAGAGGGATTGCCCTAAACTCCTCTCCAAATAAGGTATGTTCGTTGTTGATGTTCACATGATTACTAAGTCTAGTTCTTGGAGATCAGATACTGGTTGTGGAACTTGCATCTGCAATGATTTGCAGGTGGTGAAAAGAAGTTGAAAGCTAAGTAAAGACAAGGTATGGTCCTAAGACTTAGTGATGGCAAGGTTGTTGCTGCTAAAGCTGTAGGATTGTTAGTCATCATGTTATGATAGAAGTAAAATAATGTTATTTTGTATCTAGCATGGTAAAAAACATCATTTTCATTCCGTTGTTAGACAATGCTGATTTTTGAATTTTTTATTAATAAAAATTGCTTTAATTTGATAAGAGATGGATCTTCTCATCTACTGGATAAACTAAATAATGGATTTTATATTTTGCAAAGGTCTGATTGGACTACGACCGCTCAAGACAAACAAAAAATAGATAATCTTGAGAACGTATAGATTTGGCATGTAAGGCTAGGTCACATATCTCAAAATAGGATTAGGAGGTTGGTGGACTCAAAGAGTCTGCAGAAAGATAATTTAGATCATCTACCAGCATGCGAGTCTTGTTTGAAAGAAAAAATAACAAAGAATCCCTTTGTTGGACAAAACACGCTTGCCATATATATTTATATATATACCCGTGTTTTAGAAATAAGCTGTATAGGCTAGAAATAGGCTCCGTTACCCCCATCTGCTGGAGCAGCGGCAGCGTTTCCTCGTTTGAGTGGGAGGGGTAGGGAGTAGGGATTTTTTCAAATTTTTTTTTTGTATATAATAATAGTAATAATTTTTTTATAATTTTGGGGTGGGTCTAGGAATGTTTTTTTTATTTTTTTATTTGGAACTGTTCAGAACGGACATAATAAATTTGTACTGATTTTAGGAATGGTTGTGGAATTGTTTGTCTTCCGTCTTTATAGACAGCGTTAGAAATATTTAGGAACGGTTACTGAAGGACCATTTTCATTTGGCACAATCGCTGTAACACATTGTTAGTGACCATTCATAATATTATTTTTGAGTAAAAAAATATTTTTTTATTATACGAACGGATTGGGTGATATTAGGAACGGTTTATTATGTATTTCGGGTTACGTTCGAAACGGTCTTCGTAATACTCATGCATGAATTTTGGAACTGTCTTTATTTAGGTTGGTGATATATATAGGAACAGTCGCTCGAATGGTTTGTTTGTCAGTCTTTGCAATAGTATTAGGCATGGTCAAAGTTTTGTATGGAATAGTCTGTTGTAACTGGTTTAGGAACAGTAAATCTTAATTAGAAACACATATTTTAAACCGTTGTAGCAATGGTATTAGGAATGGTCAATCTTATTTAGGAACACGTATGTAAAATTATATTAGCAATGGTATTAGGAACGATCATCCTTATTTACGAACATGTATTTAAAACTCTTTCACCAATGGTTTTAGGGATAGTCTGTTATATTTAGGTACAGATATTTAGAACTGTTTTAGTTTTGGTATTATAGGAATAGTCCTTTGTTTAAATTTGTAACATTTTCTTTACAATTACTAAAATCATTTCTAATTTTTTATTTTATAATAATTTTTTTATAAATTATTTAATGTGAAATATTATATTAAAAAGAAATTTAATCAATGTAATAAATTTAAAAAAATAATTTAATTTATATATATATTAATTTTAATAAATAATTTAATTAATAAAGTTTTAATTACTTATATTTATGAATTTAATTAATTGAATAAATATGAAATAATGAAATGCAATAAACATTATGAAACATTGATCGATCTATTTATACATGGGCACAAAGAAACTATACATTTTAAATGACTCTTATTGGGAATGTCTAATATTTTTATTATTGACATTATTATGTAAATAATAATATTATTAAAAGTATTGGTCTAAATTTACGATTATTCACATAATTATGTAAATAATATTATTAACGAGAATATTGGTCTAATTTTGGGAGAATAATTTCTGAAAAGTTTTCCAAAACTATTTGCAAAGAAATATTTTTGAATTTTTTTTAAGAAAAGGGAGAAGAACAATTTCAGAAAAATGGGGGAGAAACGACGGCGGCTCCAAGTATTTCTAATAGAACGGTGTTATTTTATGTATTAGTCATCCTCGTACTTCAATTTGGCACGATCATTTAATTATTCAAGTATTTTTAAAACCGTACTAAATCAACCCAAATGGCTTTGTTTTGCGTGCAAATGATGTCGTATTAGTTGGTTATAAGTAAATAGTTCCTACGTATTTTATAAGTAATCAGTTCCTAAGTACTCAGGAAGTATTTCACGAAAGGCAATCGGGATCAACTTTTGCATAAATACGTGACAATCATGGCTCTTCATACTGTGCAACCTTAGCTCCTCCATGTCGACATAATGGGCCAAATTAGATGCATAATTATTAAGAAATTTAAGATGAGTAATCCATTCACATATCTTCCTCTTCTACTCCCTGGTTAGGGTATATACGACTTTGGCCATCACGTTCGCCCACCTTTCGTCAACCTCAAGCTCCGGTTGATTATAAATGATCTTCAGGTTTTTTCGTGCATTCAAATTGTCATTTATTTGTCCCTTTATATCCATCAAGGTATTGAATATATTGTCAAACACAATATTCTCAATGTGCATAACCTCAAGATTGTGTCGTATTAGATGTTTTTGTCCACTTATGCTAGCTACTGTAGCCGTCTGGGAGTGACAACGACACTTCAACCATAGGACTAAACTCTTCAACCTAATTATGAATCTGTTCTCCCATCAATCTTGGACGTTTAACGTTCATCTCTACTCGATTCTTAGTGAATGCTTTCTTGTTCCTATGGTAGGGATGATCTGGGGGTAGAAACTGTCTGTGGATGTCAAAGTAGCACGCTTCCTACTGTTCTCCAGATAGAATGCACGTGTGTCTTTTATACAAATTGGATAACCCATAACACCAGTGATACTCCATCCAAAAGCGGGTAGGTCGTTCACTGTCCACATAAATGCGGTGCGTATCGTGAATATCTTGTTCTTCGCATTGTCACGAGTCAGTATACCCATATGCCACATCTGCAACTCCTCGATCAACAACTTCAGGTAAATATCGATGATACATTTTGGATTCGAAGGGCTAGGGATCACTATAATCAAGAACATATACTCAGAACTAATGCAGATTTTCGGTGGGAGATTGTACGCCGTAAGTATAACGGGCAGACAAGAATACATACAACCATACTGCCCGTGTGGTGCAAACCCATCCGTGCACAAACTCAGTCTAACATTACGTGGTTCCGCTACAAAATTGGGATATATGCGGTCAAAATACCTTCATGCTTCTGCATGAGATGGATGACACATAGATCCCTCCTTTGTTTGGTGGTTTGCATGCCACGTCATTTGCTTAGCAGTCACTTATGAAACATACAACCTCTGCAGTCGAGGGGTAAGCGACAGACACTTAAGAATGGCACGGGTCCTCTTGCGGTTAGGATTTTGTTCCTTGGTCGGCTTATTCCTAGTTTCTCCATAAAACTTGCAGTAGTTCAAATCAATGTTGTCCTTCCAGTACAACACACAACTATTCTTAACTCATCAATCTTTTCAATAGGTAAACCCAAGTCTTTTATCAACTTTTCGTACTATAGTAATCCAGGGGCAGGGTGTGGTCGTAGGGCAATATATGATCTTTCCCATTAGGATATTTGATCATATATATGTTCAGAAATATGGCCCTTAGCTTTAATATTCACCAACTCAGCAACAACACCCAAACGAGATTGGGTGCAATCTTTCCACAACGGCTGCTCGATAGCATGCACTACATCGTATAATCGACCTATTAGCCCAGGCACATAATCATAGGGGGCCCCACCATAACATGAACTATGCTCGGCATCAGTAGGACAAAACCTTGTACCATCATCAGATACACCATCCTGGTTATAATTAGAAGACCAAAAAACTGGTCTAGCAGCATCGAAAACTATCATCTGCGCCGCATCACCCTAGTGTGTACTGGTGTCCTCCTCCACAAGAGCAACGAGAGTTTGCTCCTCCTGCAAAGGGGGTGTGGTGACGGGCCTCAAAGTACTCCTGCATCCTCTGGTCACTATGTAAAGTCCAATTATTATACTCCGGCATAAAATCTTTCATATACAAATCAAAATTTACCTCGTTCGGAGTTTTGAAAACTTCACTTTTGCACTTCGGACAAGGACACTTAATTTTCTCATGGTCTATATATGCATTGAGACTTGGCCATCCTATAAATGCAGTAACACTATCTTCAAACTCTAGAGTAAGACCCGCCCTACTCGGCAGGTTTTTTCATACATCCATCTCCTCAACTGTCATAACATGATGAGTCCTACAAACACACACACACATTTATATATATTATTATAACATTAAATTTAATTGATGAAAGTTACAACAAATATAACCAACTGACAAATAAAGGGTTAAAGTTGTTACCTAATCAAAATAACTTCATATAGAAATGAAAATTTAAGGGAGATTGACGAACGAGAGTATAAAAATATTAGTGGGATAATGGGAGATAAAAAAAAATCGAGAGAGAGCGAGAAAATAGAGAGAATATAAGAAGAATGGAAAAATATAGTGAGATTAAATGGAAAGAGATGAACATATATATAGGAACATTTCAAACGGTCTTTGGAACAAGTATTGGAACACAAAAAAACCGTTAAAAAATAGCCGTTAATTCAAAATTTGTAATGGTCTTGGTACCACATTTAGAAACGGTTATTATCTGTTAAATTATAGCCGTTTTCCTATAGTTGGAACGGTTTTAGTAATATATTATTAATAACATGAATGAACTGTTCCAATTTGTACCTAATTTAGTCATGGTCTTTGTAACACATACCCTCTACTCATATGTACGAATGGTTTTTGGCATACACCATTATCTATGTTCTAAAATCGTTCCTCATTTTGGAATACATTTACTCAACATTATTTTTGGACATCAATTGCCTTTACATAAAGGAACAGTGAGCACCATATTGTCCCTAATTTTAATAATGGGTTCCAAACAGAGTTCCAATTGTTTACTATTACAATTTTGGACCGAACTTAGGAACGATCGTTGTAACAGTTACGTTGGAACACATATAAGAACGGTCTGGCCATGCCAAAACAAAACTAGAAAAAAAATTGAGCTTCATGACGTCATCGACCACAAACCGTTCCTTATGAGTGCTAACAACCGTTCCAATATGGAATGAACTTTGAAACAGTCGATTGATCTGTGCCAAATCCCAATTTTTATTTTTTGCAGTGATTATTTATATAATATAAGTTAAATAATTTGTTGAATCCAAACTTTTTATTTGTTTTAAAATCTAATATTGAGATTAATTAATTAAATTTGACGATCATTACTTAATAAAAGAAGATCTAACAATTATTAAAATAAAAAATAATATATAATAAAAAAGAGCATAACAGTCATATGAAAAAAAGTTAACCCATTTAAGTTAATTTAACGGAAAGGGACAAGTAAACTTATTTAATAAAATAGAAGGGAGGGTTTTGTCTATTTTTAAAATACAGAAAATTTTTAAATTGAATTTTTAAAATATAGAGAGATTTTATGCTATTTAGCGTATGCATGGCGCGCGCTTTTGCGTGTTCAGAAAGATGGATAGCGAGTCTCAAGCATGAAAAGTTTCCCTTGTGTCAAAGTCACATGCAACTCTTGGAAATGTACCCCAAATAGCCAAAATGTTTGGAAGTTTTAATTATTATTGCTTGATTTGGCAAGTCTTCGTAATTTTTAATTAAATAAAAACTTACTATAATTTCATGCCCAAATATTTACAGACGAGTCAATTGGTATAAATTAGAGTTTTACCATTAATCGATGTATTCCATCTATTCTTTCAATTGTATTTTATACCATGACCATTTTTCTCCTACATACTATATTAAAAAAACATATATATATATTATATATATAATATATATATATATATAAGTTACACAAATCAATTAAAATATTTTATCTTTACTTTAACCATTTGAATATTTTTGTATTTTACCAAATTGATATTAATGATTAAACTCATGCATTAATTAAATTATTTGTAAATATTTGGATACTAAAGTAATATTAATAAGAAAAATTGAGTACCAATATATTTTTACTCTTTTTTATTAAATTGAGTCCATACATAGTATGTGTCCCCTTGTAAACATTTCACTGTCTTACTAATTGGCACTACAGATTTAGCAAATCTACATCATTATCAAGTTTTTTTGAATTGAAAAGAAAGGTTATATATATGCTACTCTACCTTTCATTAGGATTATTTGGATGAATAGATGGATTTGTATTTGATTTGGAGGAAGAATTTGAAAAAAAAAAATTCAAATAATTTCATATAGTAGCTATCTTTAGATTGACGGATTTGAAGTTACGAATTTCAAATTTTAGTAATGATTTTTTAAAAATTATTTGGATAATTCTATATTCAAAAAATTTTAAATTCACGCTGTATAAGAAAATAATTCAATAGCTACCAAAAAAATTGATGCTAAAAACATCAAACTAATTAGTAAGTAAAATTCTTACTAAATTCATTGCTAATCTACATTTTGATTGAAGAACTTGAAATTATAACAAATTTTTTGAATTTGTTTGGATAATTTTAAATTTAAAAGAATACAAATTCTTCATTATCTTATTTTTAAAATTGAAATCCTCAACTTTAAATACATCAATCCAAACACAATATTAATTCATTTTAGAAGTGCTCTATCTTATTCGTCTTGTAAAGGATAAAGAAACCACTAGCAATTAAGCCTGGCAATAGGTAGGGTAAGACCCTACCCAGTCCCATACTAAAAAAGGACCCAATTCATTTTACCCAAACCCCAACCAATCCATTTTTCCCACTCATGACCCATGGGTCTCTAGACCCGATCAGATTCTACCCAATCCATTTTACCCAATTCAGTTCGGCTGATTTTCGACTAATCGAATTTTTAACACCCCTAATAATTTATAATAAATTCAAATTTATTGAGACCAATTTATAAATAAATATTTTTTATAGAATTTTTTAAATAATATATAATTTACAAATAACCTTATGAAAATATTACATGATAAAAAATGTTATGAATCTTATGATGTCTTAAGTTTTTTAAATTTATTTACTTGAAGGTAGATTGATTGATAAATAATAATTAAATTGGACAGTGAAAAAAAAAATATTTTTGGATCCAAATTGGGTACATAGACCCATCTGTATTGATGGGTAGAAACTCTACCCAAACCTAAACTATATTTTTTTAATGGATCTAGGTCTCGATTTGAATCTAAAACTATTCATTAGGTCTGTGTTTGGGTTCGGATCTTAATCTATGAGTTTACCTTATCCATTAACACCCCTACCAGCAATACTTCATATGAAACCTGGCAATCTTGTCACTTTCAATTTACCCAGAAGAAACCTTCCAACATAATTTATTAGACAATAAGATTTTCTAATATCACCTATAATTAACGCATGCATATTTTACCACTAGGTATAAACTAAACTTACATTTGAAGTTAATTCTATTGAGAAAAATATAATTTATCCACATGAAACGAGAAATGAGCAAAAGACCTCTTGTAAAAAAAAAAAAAAAATTATCCCATGTGCTTTAGAAAATGAAGCAAATTACCATAGACTGGAGGGTAATTTGCTTTATTTTCCAAAACATAGAGAAATAATTTGTTAATTCTTTTTTTATAAGGGTCTTTTTGCTTATTTCACATATTCCATGGGAGTAAATTGCATTTAACGCTGGTTATATTCCTATATATAGTGGCAGAGTGCAAATGCCAACACAAATTACATGAAGTACTACCCTAACAGTATGTCATTGCCAAACAATGAAGAACTGACCACAGAGCAACTGCTTCATGCTCAAGCCCATGTGTGGAACCACTTATTCCGTTTCATAAACTCCATCTCCCTAAAATGTGCAATTCAGTTGCGCATACCAGATATCATTCACAATCATGGCAAACCAATGACTCTTTCTCAATTACTTGATGCCATTCCAATCCCTCAAGTAAAATCCCATTTTCTCTATCGTTTGATGCGCATACTACTTCATTCTAAGTTTTTCGTCAAAATTGATGTCTCTGACAATGATGAACACGAACGTTATTGGCTCACGCCCGCCTCTCTCCTCCTCCTGAGGAATGCACCCTTGTCGGTGGCCCCAATTGTGCAACTCGTATTGGACCCCCTTATGGCGAAACCCTTTGATCATATAAGCGAATGGCTTGTGAGCGAAAGCCGTTCAACAGCGTTCGAAATGGTGCATGGGAGGACATTGTGGGAGCTTGCAGGGCAAGAGCCGGGACTGAACAACTTGTTCAATGAAGCTACGTCTAGTGATTCGAGGGTCTTAGCCCACGTACTTCTTAGAGACTGCAAACATGTGTTCGAGGGGATCAAGTTTGGTCGATCGGGGTGGCACCGGGACAACGGCTAAGGCTATTGCTGACGCATTCCCAAACATGAAATGCATTGTTCTTGATCTACCACATGTTGTGTTTGGCATGGAAGGAACTAACAACTTGACCTATGTTGCGGGAGACATGTTTGAGGCTATCCCCTCCGTTGATGTTGTCTTCTTGAAGGTACAAAAATTTTGATTTCATTTTAGGAAAAAATACAAGCAATTCTCTTGTGATATTGTAAATGAACAAATTAAAAAATAAATAGCAATTTATTTCCCTGTATTTTTTAAAGTGGAACAGTTTGCCTTATATTTTTTAATATGAAGCAATCTGCTTCCTTGTTTAGAAAGTAAATTACTTAATTTTAAAAATATAGAGAGATAAATTAATTTTTTTCATAATAAATAATTTGCTCATTCGCAATATCACACTGCTATATTGCATTAAACCCTTTAATTTTATTATCCTTTTCTTTTGAAATGATAGTTCGGAATCTGTTTTTCTGTCAACATTGACCCAATTATATGTAGGTTTTATAGTATATTTTATGTTTTAAAAAAATAACATTAGAAGTTACTGGTGTCATGTCATTTTCTTGAAGAGTGCTCCTTTAAAAAAATATTTTAAAATATTTGAGAAACTTTGAGTTTTATGTTAGAATACCAAAAACAAAATACGAATTATGTGTTGGGTTTAATTTCTTTTTTAGTTTTGTAATTATATCCCTTTGCTATTCTAGTCCAATTACTTGTTAGGATTAATTATACATATATATAATAATCCTTCATTCCTTTTAATTTAAAATTGGTCAAAATTTTTAAAGTTGGCTAAAAATTACGCCATCATTCCGGCTAATTTTGTCCTAAAATCTTAAAATTTTGAAAATACGAAAGACCATTTCACAACACTAACAAAATTACAGTACTAAAAGTGTCAAATAATTATTATTACATGACTAGAATAATGTAATTAAGTCTTTATATGCCGCCCATTTAGACTCTTGGATTAAAAAAAATGGACTTTTATTTTTTTTTTAAACTATAATAATCATAATTTTTCATACATCCTGAATAAAAATCTCACCTTTATATGAATAAAGTTAAAAAAACTTTACCTTAAATTGTGAATCATGAAGTGATTGGACCACAACCGGAATTGATCCATTCTTGTTTTTTAAATATCTTACAGTAATTGTTATCTTTAACATGATTCTCCATGTTTGAACAGTAGTTTCAGTCCAACCAGGAATTTAGGGAAAATTAAATTTATCTCCTTGATATTGCAAATATACAAATTACCCTCTTATGAAAAATTAGCAATTTACCCCTTGTGTTTTTTTAAAATATATTAATTTATCCTCCTATGTTTTTTAAAGATGAAGCAATTTATCCCTTTAGAAAATACAGAGGAGTAAGTGCTATTTTTTTTCATGGAGTAATTTATCTATTTATAATATTACAGAGGATAAATTGCAATAAATCCCAGGATTTTATATTGATCATATTACATTCTCATCCAACTAATTAACTAATTTCATTTTCCTTACAAAATTAAAATTTTTTAGGCCCTGTCCATTTGATCTTGGATCAAAACTAGCTAACTAAATCTAAGGGTTATTTCTTAAAAAATAAAACAAAATAAAATATAAGGTTTACTTAGACCCCCTTCGAGAATCACAATAAAAATAAGACTAATGACTACATATATTCTTTACAAAATAGTAGAGTTAGTTCTAATATACATAAACAATGAATTTAATAAAAAATTCGCTTGCTACTTATATCTCGACTGATTATAGTATCAATTTTTTTCATAACGATTGAGCTATTTTCTTGCAATGAATACCAAATTACACTTTTTTCAATTGTTTTTTTTTTAAATTATATGTGCACCCCGTCCGAGAATTCTCCGTCTATGACCGAGTTTAGACGAAAAATGCTAACTTGATTAACAAAAAAAATTGTAAACTTCCTACGCCTAATTCAATATTTCCCTAGTATTATTCTTATACTTGTAAGGGGTAATATAATATCAATGTTTATATTTATATAAAGTGAAAAAGGTGTAAAGTACTGTAATAAAATATTCTCCCACTATTAATTATAGCAATTGGATAAAAAGTAGTTATTCATGAATGGAAAAATTGATCATTTTTTCTACTTTTTTCATATTTTATATGGGATGAGATTAATATCATTATTGCATCTATTTTTTGAAAATGTCTTGTTCAAAAACTTCATCTTGTTTCGTAAAATTAAAATACAGAATAAATATAGAAATTGCCAATACTTTATCGCTATTGTATTTCATGAACTGCTAAACAGAACAGAAAAATTGTTAGTACTGCTAAATTAATTTAAGGCTAACTTATGGAAAAATTATAATTTTAGTCCTGCAACTTAAGGGGGTGGCATTTTTAGTTTTGTACAAATTGCTTTTAGCAATTTAGTCCTGTAACTTTATAATTTTAGCAATTTTAGTCTTTTTTGGCTGGAAATTGCAATTTACTTGCATTTTAGTCCTGCAAATAAATTCATTTAGAATTAAAAATGCCAACTCTCCTAAGTTATAAAACTAAAAATACCAATGCCCCCTAAATTACAGGACTAAAAATGTCGAAAAAGAATGAAAATTGATAAAATTTATAATTATAAAACTAAATTGCAAAAATCAATTTATATAGGATAAAAAATGCCACTCCCATAAGCTACAGTACTAAAATTGCATTTTTTTCTGCTAACTTATACAAGAGCATATAATGATGGGAATCACTTTCACCCTTGCCTTGGAGATTGCTTGTTCTTTTATTTAATCTTCTAGCCATATTGCATAAAGTGAAGAAGATGAAGATCAAACAATAGTATTAATCTCATCCCATATACAGGAACTAATTAAAATCAAAAGTACCAAAAAAATGATAGTCTTTTCATTCATCAATGACTGCATTTTACCCAATGGCCATATCACTTTGGACTTTATATATATATATATATATATATATATATATATATTATATTTAGCCTCTTATATTATTGAAAATTACTAAAAAAATATTTGAGGGGTAAAATTGAAAGTTTTTGTAATTTTTTGTTGAGACTAGCATTTTTTGTCCACTCTAATAGAAAAGAGCTGTAAACGTTAAATTTACAGAGGGGGTGCAAATATATTTTTTTTTTTGAAAAAAAAGTATAATTTCATATTTTTTTTGAAAAAAAAATCTAAATGTAATTAATCATAAATCCAATTAATTCAGTTAGTCTCATCCTATGAGTAGTTAAGTCCAAGTCAATCAATCTATCCACACAACATAAATTGCTTTAGTATACTAATTATTTTCCGACAAATATATACGTAGACCGTATATATTAATATCACTACATTAATGTCCTTCAAAATATGACATTTTCTCTCCAAGCTGTGCCTTATACGTACATAAATCCTATTAGATCATTAATATCACCATCTTAATTAATAAGCTTGGAACAAATTAAAGTATAGAAGAAAGTATTGATTGGTCGATTACTACTGCATCGCCACAATAAATGTGGAAGAAATTTCAATTATCTGCGTGCTCAAGTTCAAATTTAAGAATGGCGTTTAAGACCAATACTCATGTGGTACAAACAATACACAGTGGTTATTGCACGATTGGAACAATGAAAGTTGTGCGAAAATATTGAAAAGATGCAAAGAAGCAATCGCGGGTGAGAACAGAGCGGGAGCCAAGGTGATCATTGTTGACATGGTTTTGGATGTCTTCGGAAGAGACGATAAAGCAATGGAAACTTGTCTCTTCTTTGATATAGCATTGATACCTTATGTCAGTGGTCAAGAAAGAACTGAGAAAGAGTGGGCAAAACTCTTCTTTGATGCTGGCTTCACTGGCTATAAAATTATTCCTGCATTTGGATTGAGGTGTCTCATTGAGGTTTATCCTTGAAGCCCTGCAAGGAATTATCCGTTGTTCATGATCCTGTTTCAAGTACTAGTTCAAGTAGAACATCTTATGTAATAATATATTATCTTGAAGTTTAGTCATATTTGATGCTCTTCGGGATGGTGTAATGTTTATGGTTAATTTAACTAATTAAAATAATGGGTAAATTGCATAACACCCCCTGTGTTTTAGTGAAATAACATAAAATTTCCCTGTGTTAATTTAATAGGCAAAAAACCCCCTGTGTTTTATAAAATACAACAAAAAAACTCCTATCCGTTAAAAAAACGGAGAGTGGCTCACACTCGCCTTCTGTGCGAGTGGGCTTCATTTTTTGCCTTTTTGATGATTATTTTAAGTATGTAAATATCCATTTTGCGCCTTTCTATCTAATACATTTTAAAATTTAAATTGATATACTTATATTATTTTATTATATATATATATATATATATATATTATATTTAATTAATTCAAATTATTTATTGGGTTCAATATATTACAATAAATTATATCTATTATGAAATATATTAATTTAGATATAAAAACAAATAAACAATATATAATTTTTTGAAAAATTAAAGTTTTTAATTTAAAACTCAAAATACAAGTTTAATATTCTAAAATTATTTTTAAATTAAAAACTTATATGAAATATAATTTAAATATAAAATATAAACATTAAATTTTAAAATTTTAAAAACAATTAAATAATTTACTAAAATTATTTTTAAGTTAAAATAAAATATAAAAATCATTCATAATAATTATATATTATTAACCACATTAAATTATTATTAACAAAATACTAACAAATTAATTATTTTTAAAATTATATAATTTATAAAAATATTTTTAAAAAATACATTTATTTTTTCTCCTTCTTCTCCGTTAGTGGCCGGCGACGGCGCCTGGTGCTGAGGCGACGTCACCCTGGATCTGGGCGACCTCGCCCAGATCCAGGGCGACGGCGCCTGGATTTGGCCGCGCCCCTTCCAAAAGGGGGCGGCGGATGGGGGCGACAGCGACGGCCTCGCCGTGCGGCAAGGCCGACGCTGCCATCAAATATATATATATATATATATATATATAATATTTAAACTACTTAAGATCTGGACCGTTCATTTTTTTCCATTGAAGATTAATGGTTGTTATAAGAAGGGTATAACGGTCAATTTAGTATAAAATTAATGCTGTTATGGTTTACTTAACGGAAGGGGAGAGTATGCGACATTTTAAAAAACACAGGGGTTTTTTTGCCTATTTTTTTAACACAGGGTGTTTTTAGCTAAATTTTAAAAACACAGGGGGATTTTATGCAATTTACCCTAAAATAATTGTTAATAATGGTCGATTAGTGATCTCATGCACAATTTATTATCTGGTTGTGAAGTTTAGTCATGTCACATGCTCCTCCGAATGGAGTAATGTTAATCATTATTTCGAGTCAATTGAAACTAATAATCAATTAATTAAAGTTAGCTAATTAAGCAAATGATCAATTTAATTATCAGAAACTAACGAGGCAAGAAAAATAAAAATTTGACTAAAAAAGGTGTCGTTGTCGTGGTTCGCACCCACCCCACCAATGTGGTTCTGAAGATTCAGCATAACATAGTTGAAGGAATTAATACGTCTTGCCAAGTTGCAGTAAGCTCTTTGAAATCCTTCTCCCTGCTATCACATAGAGATGATGCAGAACAGCGCATGGTGCAGAAGAAGTCGTGTTCCTAAAACACGTTTTATACATGACGTTTTTATTAGTAAATGATTACTTTGTGCCGTTGGATCAATGTAGCAGATGATGGACACGTGGTTTTCTTTGATCATTAGTTAGTTGGAGATATTTTCCCTCCATACTATATTTAAGCCTGTATCAGCAGAGATGTGAATATACAGAAATATAGAAACTCCATTTTATTTTCATCACTCTCTTTTGCTCTCGATCTCATGCTTCCAATCGTGTATTCTTCAACCATTGTTATCTTCCAGTTTGATCATTGTATCAGAGCCATCGTATGATGGTTTCTGGATGCTTCACACAAAAATTGTAAATTAATATTGTAGAGAAGTTGTACGCAATGGCGACAAACGAGGCAGGTGTTGCGCCTGCATCAGGTTTGAGTTCGATTTCATGATCGAATGCTAGTTGTGAATCAGAAGATTTGAAGATTCATATCTTAGATTTTCAGGTATGATTTTGGTTTCCACTCCATTAGTTAGAAATAATTACCTGTTGTGGAGCAGATTAGTGAGAGTAGCACTGATGGCGAAGATGAAACTATCTTTTATTGATGGAACATACCTAAAACCTGCTGAAAATACTGAGTGTAAGTAGTGGATACGAACCGATTGTATGGTTATGTCTTGGATTATGAAATCGATATCTAAAGACATTGCAAAGGCTTTTTCTTATACTAAGTCAGCTCGAAGTTTGTGGTTACAATTAGAATTAAGGTTTGGTCAAGCAAATGAACCAATGATTTACAATTTACAAAGAGAAATAGCTTCTATCTCTCAAAAAAATATGGATATATGTTGTCTCTTATTTGACGAAAATCACTATGCTGTGGGATGAATTAGAATGTGTTGATCACACACCTGATTGTTTGTGCACTTTGCAGTGATCTATAGCGGCTAAACTTGCATCTACACAGCTGATGCAGCATCATTTATTCAAGTGTATAAGCAACATTCTACATCTATGTTCATAGAATATTGTGTTATTACATCTATGCTGAATGAAGAATCATCCAACACATATAGTCTCCCAAGTAGTAACCCCCACAACTAGTATCCTCCTAGTCCTTCGGTCCTACAGCGTACAATGGTCATGTGAAAACACAAATGGAAGTTGAGATGAATCACTCAATCTGGTGACAAAGAGCAAATTGCACTGGAACCTGGGAACGTATAAAACTGAAATGAGCGTGACTGATGATAGAATAAGAGAATCACTATGTGTAACATGTGTCTTTCATCCATCAAGAAGAAATATTGAAGAATCTTTCGTGTGTGAACTAAGATTATGGAAGATGTGTACTTGCACACATATGGGTGGTAGCCCCATTGTCCACTATCTAAGAGTTTGGATTTAAAATGTTAGATTAGAATGCAAATATGTTCCTGCAAATTCACCCATCTTGGCAAAATGTACCCGAGGCTGCTCTGTTGTGTCTTGCCTTTCATCAACTGCAATAACCCACTCATCATAGCATATAGAGACTGATTGCTTGTTACCTCTTGCTATGGTATTGAAGGAACACCAAATATTGCACTCAAGGCACGTGCATCAGTTCTATATTTCTCCCATTTTTCAGTCATGTCCTTAAATTAATCTAGATAACCATGCAATTTAAAAACACATTTATTTAGAGTGACCGCTTTTTGCACAATGTATACAGCACAAGTTCCTCTTCTCAACGGATTGTCTCCTTTGCTGACATAGCTTAGTGCTCTCTTAAAATCAATACCCCTGACCATCATAGCAGCATTATTATTAATTTGTTCTATGGTAGAAGTACCCTGTCTTTGCCTTTCAATTCTCAACACTAGCGAATACGCCTTGTCCACTGAGGGACGTGGATCCATCACCAGAACCTAACTCCTTATCATATCAAATGAACAACTGACTAGGACATACACCACTTTCTGTTTTGAGGTATATAAATGTAATTTACTGATGGTAGATATGAGTTGAGTATCTGTAATGTGTGTCCCTTAGTCAAACAACAAAGGCTGCGATTTTTATCCAGTGAAACACATTCGAACGATATTTTTTATTTGATACATGTGAACATTTGGGGTCCTTACAATCACTTTTCTATCACAGGTTATGTTTACATGTTGACTGTGGTAGATGATTATAGTAGAGCTACATGGACGTTTCTTATGAAACACAAGTCACGGATTGTACCTTTTTTGGAAAATTTCTATCAGATGGTGCTAACACAATTTGATAAGAAGATTAGAACAATTCGATTTGATATGGTCTGGAATTTTTAAGTGATAGATGCCAAAGTTTCTTCCTAAAATATGGAATATTAGATCATAAAACATGTGTGTATTCCCTCAACAAAATGGAGTGGTTGAGAGGAAACACAAGCATTTATTACAAATAGCATGGGCCTTGATATTTCATTCTTGCCTTCCTTCCCAATTTCTGACAGAAGCTATACTCACAGCAACGTATATTATCAACAGATTCCTACCTCGATATTATTTTGGACTTCTCCATATGCAGTCTTATTTCAGAAACCTTTTAACTATGCTTGGCTCAAGGTGTTTGGTTGACTTGCTTTTGCTACAAGTGTTATGCCTCATAAATCCAAGTTCACTAAGAGAGCACATATGCATTTTCCTTGGCTATGCACTTGGCCAAAAGGGGTACAAATTATATGATATGGATGAAAAAATGGTGTTAATTTCCAGAGATGTGTTTCACGAAACTCTATTTCTTTATGAAAATGCTCCTGCCAGTAAGTCTGACTGTTCACTCCTTATACCAGTGTTAGATGAGGATACTTTACTCTTCACACTATCCCTGTGCTTATGCCAAGTTCATCTCCTGATCATGTTGATTCCCCGTTACCTGATACTCCAAGTGTTGATGGTTTTTTGCTCCAACACTTAGGAGGTCTTCTAGACAAATCACCAAGCCATGTTGGCTTAATGATTTTGTGCGCTCTTCCACTCATTTTGGTTCTGGACCTCCTACTGTTACATCCATTGCACCTCTCATAGTGCTTTTACTGCTTCAATATCCATGTTACATGAGCCCAAGACATACCAACAAGCTAGCTCATCTCCAGAATGGAAGATAGTGATGCAGGCATAACTAGATGCTTTAGAGTCAAACAAAACTTGGGAGCTCACTCCTTTGCTACCTGGAAAGGTTCCCATTGGTAGTCGATGGGTGTTTAAGTTGAAATTACGTGTAGAAGGCTCGATTGATAGACATAATCCCATTTGGTTGCGAAGGGCTACAATCAAATTGAAGAGATCGACTATAATGAAAGTTTTTAACCGATTGCTAAAAGAGTCACTGTGAGGTTGTGTTTTGCTATTGCTGTGGCTCGAGGATGGCATATTCACCCAATGGATGTGAATAATGCTTTTTTGCACGATTATTTTGGAGGAAATTTTTTATGCACCCTCCTGAAGGCTACAATGTGCCTGAAAGTCATGTATGTCACTTTAAACGTTCACTCTATAGCTTGAAGCAGGCATCATGTCAATGGAACCACGAATTTACTACTCAGATTGTGGCGTTTGGTTTTTTTCAGTTTAAACACGACTATTGTCTATTTACTAAACAATTAGACCATGGTTTTCTGGTGTTGCTTTGTTATATCAATGATATTCTTGTGGCTGGTTCTTCTATTGACATGATTACAAAGGCAAAACGACATCTGGATCGTTTATTTACTATCAAGGATTTGGGGGTCGCTAAATTTTTTTGGGTCTTGAAATTGCAAGGTCTCCTCAAGAACTTGCTGTTACACAAACGAAGTATATAAGGGACATTATCACTAATGTTGGCATGCTTACAGCACGGTCTGCCACTACCCCTCTTCCTCTTGGCATTAAATTTACTGATGATGCAGGAGCTCTACTCACTTATCCAGACGTCTACAGATGCTTTTTTGGCCATTTTTTGTACTTAGGTTTCGCCAGGCCTAACATTTCTTATGCATGTCAGCAACTCAACCAGTATTTGTAGCATTCTTGGTAGCAATACATGAATGCTATGTTGCACCTTGTTTGTTGCCTTAGAAGCAGTCTATCCAAAGGTTTGTTCTTTCCTTCTCAAAGCACTCTTTCCTTAACTGTTTATTTCGATGCCGATTAGGCTAGTTGTCGTGATACTAGACACTATTTGGCTGGCTATTATATTCTTCTTGGTGATGCCTTGGTTTTCTGGAAGACAAAGAAACAAAACGTAGTTTCTCGCTCCACTGTGGAGGGTAAATATCGTAGTATGAGCTCAACTGTGTGTGAGCTTTCTTGAACAGTTTATTTGTTGCTAGATTTTGGCGTCTCTGTTCCTACTACGATTCCATTTTTGTCTGATAATCGGGCTGCGCTGCATATTGTTACTAACCCCGTTTTCCATGGACGAACCAAGCATTCGAAAATCAATTGTCACATTGTGAGGGACAAGTTCAAATTTGGTCTCATTGCCCCGTCTCATGTTTCTAGCAAGGCTCAGATTGCGGACATGTTCACGAAGTCGTTACTTGGTCCTTCTTTCTTCCAGCTATTGTCCAAGTTAGGCTTGGTTGGCCTTACCCCAAGTCTAACTTGTGGCGGGTTTGAAGGAATTAATATGTCTTGCCAAATTGCAATAAGCTCTCTGAAATCCTTCTCCCCTATAATCAGATAGAGACGATGCAGAACAGAGCATGGTGCAGAAGAAGTCATTTTCCTAAAACACGTTTTATACATTATGTTTCTATTAGTAAATGGTTACTTTGTGTTGTTGAATCAATGTAGCAGATGATGGACACGTGGTTTTCTTTGATCATTAGTTAGTTGGAGATATTTTCCCTCCATACTGTATTAAGCCTGTATCAACAGAGATATGAATATACAAAAATACAGAAACTCCATTTTATTTACATCGCTCTCTTTTGCTCTCGATCTCATGCTTCCAATCATATATTTTTCAACCATTTTTATCTTCTAGTTTGATCAATAGTGTCACTTGAATTTACCAAATCCATGGCGGCTACAAATTGATTTACATGATCTCGGGGATTCCCTTTTTCTACCACATAGCAAGTGAGTTGGGGGACTCCAGCATTTGAAGGTAAGGTCTCCGCTAAGATTTCCTCCCAGAATGGACTATCTTTTTTCATACACATTATTTTCGGGCAAAGCTGCTTTTGCAGGCTTTCGACCTCTTTTCGTAAAGCCTCCACATTTTTGTTCTCTAGAGGCACCCTCCTATGCGATGGGGCCCTGCTACTTCTTCCAGCAACCCTTTTATGTCTTTCCCCCGGGCGTATTGGAGTTCAGTCGGAGGTATGGAGGAGCTTGATTCCCATCGACAATTAATTAATCCAATCCTCCCTTGCTTGCATAGGAATCTCTAGAGATACCTCGCTTTTCCCCTCTTGTGATCCCAACATAACGCGTCTCTTCGCCAATTTGAGGATGTATGATTCATGTAACTTAAAAAAAATGATGTAGAAAGAGTTTATTTGCTTTGTTTATTTCTTATTCAAGGCCTCTGCCGTGGTGCTTCATCATTCATTTTTTAGTCTATTTATTAGACAAGTGAGGGATAGACCTCGTATGGAAAATCTTTAAGAATCTTCCCAGATATACCTCATTCAATCTTCTGTCAGGCCAGTTGATTAGTGGAAGATCTTTTTTGCTTAGGCCTCATTTATTTCGAGGTTCTTTACTTAATGAATGATGAAAAAGCTCTGTATAATTAGTCAGGTATTTACTTATATGTATTATCGAAACAAGATAAATTCTATCAAGTATTTACTTAGATGTATCCACATGCTCTTGGTAGAAACATTACATTTGAGCCATTGTTTACAAAATTTGATAGACAATAAATTTATTTTATTATTATTTTATTATTATTATTATTATAATAATAAAAACCACAAAAAAATTCTACACAAAAAAATGAATAAAAATAATAACAAAATACAGAAAGATCATAATCCAACTCAACACAGAGAACAAAAATGATAAGTGCAATTTTGCTCCAACATGTGGGTAATTCTTTCAACAATATATATAAGGGCTCGATACTGCCTCGCTTTCTTACCGACCAACATGGATGAAAATGTTCGCTGCACAAATTTTTTAAGCTGGAGAATTAAGACTTGTGGGAAGGAAAACATAATATATGAGGTAAGAGAGTGGGTGAGGTCACTATCATATATTCATAATTTTCAATGAAGAAAGAATGACAACTTTGACTTTTCGCACTCTTAATTGCCTAATATTATTTGACTAATAACTCACGGGGAACCCTTTGGGTGGGATGACTTATAGACCCGCAATAGTAAAATTGCTAGGGCTTGGGCTACAAATCCGGACCCCCAAACATCCAAGTAAACAGGCTATTAATTTGCATTATTTTTCTTACTCATGCTAATAAGGCCAAATAAACGAGGCCTTAGAGGTTTCTCATCACTCCAGGAGTTTTAGAGTAGATTTTTGGCTTCCTCGAGATATCTCGTTTAACCACCTTTGCACCCTCCTCGTAGGTCTTTAGGATAACTCTTTCGAGGCTTCACACTTCTTTGTAGACCCTTTTATTTGCTCTTTGTAGCTCTTACCTTCTTACCTCGTAGACTCCTACGGTAGCTCCCTTGCAACTTACCCTTTCACTCGTAGGTCCCCAGAGCAGTCCTCGTACTTCTTTTTTCTCCTCGTAGGATTTCCCTTAGAGGTTTTCGATCAATATTTTGGTTTTTGTGCTTTTCCTCTTGGTAGCCTTTCTTTTTTTGGGTTATTCCTTCGCAAGAATACTTACAAACCTAATTTCCCTGGCTTTCTTCAGACAGACTTCCCTCGAAGTAGGGTATTCTTCTTATAACCATATCAGGTTGTTTGTCACAAATTTTGGTTGCAATAAAAGTTTTTTTTTTTTGAGTTGTCATTTGGAAATGTGTGTGAAACATCTTCACAATAAATTGATTTTGATCTTTTATGAAAGGATCAATTATATCCTATATTCAACAGATCATAATATCAAAGATTAATCAAGGACTATAATTAAAAATGTAAGATCATACGTTCAAAAACAAACGTTAATGTCCCTAATGCATGTTGAGTTAAGTACTCTTAAAGATTTGAGAATCACGGTGTTTCTCACATTTTATTCTCTTTCTCCATACAAATAAATAAAAACTTAGGTTTAAAAAATGAGAAAAATGCAAGCAACCTCTTGTGATATAACAAATTAGCAAATACCTTCTCATGAAAAATAAATAGCAATTTAATTTACCTTCCTGTATTTTTTAAAATACAATAATTTACCTCCCTATATTTTTTAATATGAAGCAACTTACCTCCTTGGATAGAGAGGTAAATTTCTTCATTTTAAAAAATACAGGAAGGTAAATTGCTATATTTTTTTTTCATAAATGGATAATTTACTCATTTTCAATATTACAGGGGATAAATTGCTATTTCACCCTTTAAAAATCTCAATATAACAACATATTAATCAGATCAAACCCCGTACATGAAACCTACGGAATGAAACTTCTCTATAGTAAGTGCATCAATGTGCTCAATAATCTCATCACTAAGGTAGTTTTTGTGATCCCCAACAGCCCCTTTCCGGAAGAAAGAATTGTACGGCAATTGGAACCAAGCTGGAGACTCCTCGGACTTGTTCACCTCATGTTCACTTAGTACTCGAAAGCTGCAACATTTCACAACCTCTTCAATTTGCCCTTCTTCGTCGTCTCCTTCAAAGGGACACCCCAAGAACTCAGCCAATTTCTTGACATGTGATATGGGGTCACTCATGAGCTCCTCATAAGTTATAAAAAACAGCTTGTTAGGCTTTTCCCAACTCAACTTCTTGTACCCCATGACATGATCATAATAAGGTCCACAAGGAATGAGCCCATCGCAAAATTTATCAGCCGCCACTTCAAGCGGCCACGGCTCCTTTTCCGCCTTCTTCCACTTGTTCACGAAATGCCATGTCGAGACGAGGGTGTCTTTGGGGTTCCTAGTCACGTACACAATGCGACAGTCAGATGAATCTAGGGTTTCAGCTAGGAGTTGGTAGGGAATGTGTGTGCTAAAAATCCGATGTGTGGAACAAGGATTCGTCGTTAGAGGTTCATCAGATGCTGTGTAGACTTGAACCTCTAAAGTCGGAACCAACTCATGTGGATTCTTCATCGCCAAACGATGTTTGGAGGATCGATGAACAATGGCAAAAAGGAGGGACTTCAGCCATGTCGTGCCGGTTTTTGGCAAAGAAGCTAATATTATATCACTCGGGAGCGGCCTAAAATGCTTAATAACCCTATCGATGGGCTCGACGAATTGAGGCAAAAGCCAAAAGCCATCAACATGGCGGAGGCAATCATCACCCCACCATTTTCCTTGAGAGAGGGAATTTAGCTCCATCTCTGCAGAAAAATTCTCCATCAGATTACTTAGAGAAAATTGTTGGCGGGATGTTGATGTGGTAGATGGTAATGTATGTTGATAGAGTATGGAGAGTTCATTTTATAGAGGCAATTATCCATTTGGATTTGAGTACAAGTAACATAGATAGAAATGTAAGCACGAATCTCTATATTATAAAGATTCAGAGATTCAGTTTGTGCATGTGATTTTGCTATAGACCTTAGCTGTATGCACATGGTTGCATGAGTACGGAACTACATAAACAAGGCACTATGATTGATGATAACCGACGAAGATAAGAACTACGGAAAAAATTGCAAATGATATTGTAAATGAGTAAATTATCTTTTTATAAGAAAAAAAAATAGTAATTTATTTTCCTGTGTTTTTAAAAGTAAAGTAATTTTCTTTTTGTATTTTTCAAAATGAAGCAATTTACCTCCTTAGAAAATGAGGTATAATCTCTTTATTTTAAAAAAGTACGATAGGTAAATTACTATTATTTTTTTATAAGAAATTAATTTACTCATTTATAATATCGTACGAAGATAAATTATATTAAATCCTTAAAAAATTAGAGTAGACTTTGTGCTTTGCGTTAAGTCGAATGGAATCTTTTGAATATTCTTACAAGTTAGAAGGGTTGTTTCAGCCATACGTTAAGGGGGTATCTAATTAAGACAGTTCATTTTTTCCTATAAATTTTGGTTTTGTTAAGAGGTTTACACCCAAAACTAATTGGACGCCATAGTTCCTTTTCTCAAATGTGAAATAGTTTTATTCAAAAACAATTGGTCTATAGCGGAAGTCTAGAGATATGGAAATTTTCATTTTTCATATTATAAGTTTGTTTATTTATAATTTTGATCTTATTATTTTTGAATTCGCCAATTGTATTTCTAAATTTTTGAGAAATTTTAATTTTAATTCTAAATTTTAATTCTGTTAAATTTTTTAACAAAACAATCTTAATTCCCTGAAAATTTAATAGAGATCGTGCCATGGATGTACTATTTATATTAAAAGATTAACAGAAAACAACCTTAATTCTCCTCATCAAAATATATAATGGAGCTCATGCTATGTTCATACTGTTTCCATTAGAATTCTAACAGAATTAAAGTTGGGATTAAAGATAATTTTTGTCCACTAACTACCATCATTTTTCATTTTAATTAGTACTTTAGTACTTTAACTAACTAGAGTTTCAAAAAGTCCTTTAAATATTTAATTTGCTCGATTTTTGAACACCAGTACTCGAAATTTTTTTAATCTTGTCGGAAAAAGTCACATGGACCTCACGTGAAAGACTTTTCGGCTACGTGCACTACAAAAAAATGCGAAATTTGGAGCGGATAAAACGATTGTCCCAAAAACCATTTCTAATTGGAACAATTATTAGAACACTTGAGGAACGGAATCAAATCACTGACGTGAGAATCCTATTATATTCCATCATTTATTTTTGGAACGGACAGACCGTTACTAAAATCGTTCCAAACTTAGTGTTATAAGTTGTGTTTAATGGTCATGCCAACTTGAAACGGTGACATATATATTATAACACAGTTTGGAACGATTTGATAAATATTAGAAAAATCGACCAATTGCACATAATTATCATTCCAAAATGAGCTCCAAATTCCGTTGAAAAGTAGACAGTTGAAAAAACCGTTCCAAAATGAGGTACAATTTGAGACGTAATTTTATGTACTTAGAAAAACTTGTATTACAATGTCCGTTCCTAAATTCGGTATTCGTGAAAAATAGTTTGTGTTCCGTGAACCGTTTCAACATGATCAGTTACAATTTGTAACGGCTTTAATAAATAAAAACTATCGTATTACAATATTCGTTCCAAATACGTTACACAAACTGAACAAGTATTTTTGTGAATAATATAATTACACAAACCGTTCCAAACTGAATGATAGTTTTTATGAAATCTGTATATTTGAATTTGTAACGGCTAATTTTAAATTTGCCCGTTCCAAATCCAGTTCCAACATTTACTATGCGCCTTTTTAAAAATAGGTGGGAAATTTAAATTTTGAAACGACTAATTTTCAATTTGTCCGTTCCAAAGCCAGTTCCAAAATTTAGTATGGCATCTTTTGAAAAATAGGTGAAAATTTTAAAACTTGGAATGGTTAAATTATCCTAAACCTTTCCAAATTTTATTTTTTTACTAATCGTTCCTAATTGTATCCACAGGAAAAATTGCAATTTACATCCCATAACTTACACTGTTTGTGATTTTGATCCTATTATTTTACCCACCACCATATTTAGTCCCATAAGTGTAAAAAAAATATAATTTACGTCCCACACACATTTTCGGTTAGATTCTTGATGAAAAATATGAGTGGGACGTAAATTGCTATCTTTTTTACACTTATGGGACTAAATGTGGTGAGGAGTAAAACAATCAGACCAAAATTGCAAACAGCGTAAGTTGTGGGACGTAAATTACAATTTATCCTGTACCCACACACCGTTCGGGAAGGTGTATAAAAAATATCTAGTATACATTATATCTCAACATCCACGAGCCATATTAATTCTATATTTTAAAAAGTATAAGATTTTGTCTATTTAAATTTATCTGACGGTCTGCTTTAAAATCACATGGTCTCATTGAAGGTTGCACCATTTTGAATCTCGTTTATTACTGGCTAGACACGATATCTTAATATCCGTATACTGAAATAGTCCAAAACTTCATTAAATGTATTCTTTTTGTCTATTTAATCATATTTAATAGTCTGATCAAAATTTTGATGGTCTGATTAGGCGATACAGTACAACAATATAAAATATTGTTATATATATAATGCAAACAAATTTGAATATACTAATATACTTCATATTGTGAATATATGTCAATCTCATGATAAATATTTTATGTTTTTAGTAGTCTAAATCCACGCATTGTATGCTTTTCTTTGCTCAGTAACCTGTCAGTACGGAATTTTTCTTAATTTTTATTTAGTTTTTTAAAAAATAAATAATTATTTGAAATGTTATTAGGAACGGTTTTTCAAATTAATAGGAACGGTTTTGGCATACAATATCAAAAACGATGTTGTCAGGTATTAAAACTCTATTGGTGTATTTTAAAAACTTTTGGCATGTACATATGTATTTTTATGTTATTTTATGAAAAATTCAAAAATTAGAAAAATTATTTGAATTTAGTACACATTTTAGCAAATTTGTTTGTATTTAGTAAAATTTTTTAAAAAAGTCTAAATATATATTAGTTACAATGAAAATAAATGTAATTTTTATATTATAAAAAAATGTATTTTTCTGTAATTATGTGTATTTTCTATAATTTTCTGTAATTTTTCTGGATTGTTTTGAAATTTTATGTAATTTTAGGATTAATTTATGTAATTTTGAAATTAAACCACTTAATTATAACATAGTTTATAATAAACTACTGTTCATGTAATATTTACTATAACAATCAATAAAAAATAATATTTATTATAATTTTATAGATCATGTCTAGTAGTGGTCCAACTCCTCCAAAACGTGGTTCGAGTGCTTGAAGATAATTTAATTTTTAAAAAAAATTATATTAATGTATACTATATATATTTTTTAATATTCTGACACATTTTGTTCTTTTTCTATGATATTATAGATGACATACTAGTGTAGGGGTGCAAGGTGAGCCGAGCCTGCTCGAGCTCGAGTTCTTGGTGAGCTCGAGCTCGAGCCCTATGAGTTGTGTTCGTGAGGCTCGCGAGCTCACCCCCTATTTTTTATTTTATATATATATATATATATATATATATATATATATTTATTTAAGTGCATATTTAATATTGTATCAAGTTTATATTCAAAATTCATCATATATTAGAATTATTAGTCAATATATCTCTTATTTAAATTTTATATAATAATAAAATATGATATTTTTATTTATATTATTTGAAAATAAGTTAAGCAATAATTTAGTAAGTTTTGATACTTTTTTATAAATAAATATTTAAAATTATTATCAATTAGAATTATTAGTTACTATCTCATATTTTAGTTTTAGATGATATTAAAATGTGTTATTGTAGTTTATATTATGTAAAAACAATCTTATTAGATAATTTAGTACGTTTTGAATAATTTTTTGTAAATAAATATTAATATAATGCATATAAATTTTATCATTCTCAATCCATTATAACAAAATTCAGTTATTCACTATATATTAGAATTATCAGTCCATATCTCATATTTTAGTTTTAGATGGTATTAAAATATGGTATTATAGTTTATATTATCTAAAAAGAAGCTTAATCAATAATTAGTACATTTCATAATTTTTATAAATAAATATTTAATATAATGTATATGAATTTTATCGTTATAATTTTAATTTCCACTACAACAAAATATATTTATTTTAAAAATTTATCATATATTAGAATTTCTAGTCAGTATAACATATTTTAGTTTTAGATGATACTAAAATATGATATTTTGCTTTATATTATTTAAAAATAAGCTTAATCAATAATTTAATATGTTTAGATAAATATTTAATATAATGCATTTATTTTATTGTTATAATTTCATTCCATTACAACAAAATGCACTTATTCACTATATATTGAAGCTATTAGTCCATATCTCATATTTTAGTTTCAGATAATATTAAAATATGGTATTATAGTTCATATTATCTAAAAAGAAGCTTAATCAACATTTTAGTACATTTTCATAATTTTTTGTAAATAAATATTTAATATAATGCATACAAAAATTATCGTTATAATTTCAATATCAACTACATCAAATTACTAAGTAGTGGTATGGAACTTTAGTTACTTCTCATTAAATAATTGGACCGAATGTTTTCACGACTGTCAAGTTTATTTCATCGTATTTCTTTTTGGTCTTTTGGTGAATATTTTCTTCATGTTTCATATTTAAATTTTTTAATAATATATTTCATATGGTACAATAGTCCATTTTTTTTTTAAATTCGAATATTTTAGAAAAATATAATTAATTGAGCTCGAGCTCGTGCTCGAGCTCAAGCACACTGTCTACTGCTCGAGCTCGAGCTTGAGCCTCTTTTTACTAGGCTTGCCAAGCTCGAGCTCAAATTTTGAGTCGAGCTCGGCTCGTTTGCACCTCTATACTAGTGGAACTGTGACAATGGGTTCACATTTCAGGTCTTCTATATGTGGATGGCAAGTTCATTCAGAAGTGGTTCGTCATCGCTAGGGCTCAGCTGACCAGACCGATGTGGCTGGCCAACAAGGTCTGACGACAACTACAGTTATACCAGAGTATAGATTAGGCCTTTTAAATGTAAATGTATAATTATTATATTAATATAATTTTTTTTCTGTAATTATTCATTTTTAATGTTAATTGTATCCATAATACCATATTTATTTTAATATAATATTTTTTTGCTAATTATTCATGTTTTATAAGATTTATTGCAATTCCATTATTTAATATTTATTCATTAATTAAAACTCATACATAAACTTAAATTTAACATATTAAATTTAAATATTAATAATTATTATTTTATAATCATTATAATATATAATTTAAAATAAAGAAAGGTATTTAAAAAAAGAAAATAAGATATTACAAATTTAAAAACAACACCGTCCAAAGTTAATACCAATTTCACTAAACACAGTTCCAGAGATACGTATTACCTAAATAAGGAAATATAAAATGGAAATTCGTTTCCAAATATATTTCAACTCAAACTAATGCATAAACCAACAATGTGATCCAACAAATAATTCTAAAAACAATTACAAGAGAGTGTCCCGAATAATCCTATGAAATAAAAATCCGCTGATGCAATAGAATGCCATAAATTTCCAATAAATAAATCAAGAATTTCATGACAACGCAAATATTATCAGAACATTCAACCATAGAAGAACATAGTTATACCAAATTTCCATTCAACCAATCAACAGATAATTCAAAATTTAATTTTATTATTCCATAATCAAACAAAATCCAATTTCTCATGTTCTATCAAATATAATTTAAATATAACACCATAATTAGTAAGGAATGGAATGGTCAAGAAAAATATGGTACAAGACCCGTTCCACATTGGGAAGGGTTATGCTCCAACCGTTCTTAAATTTTAGAAACGTCGTCTATACGACGGAACGTAAATCGTTCCAAATTCTGGTTCAAAATTAATTTCTTTAATTTAAACCATTTCAAAAGGTAAAAAAAAATTTGTTGTTAAATTCGATGCAAATCTCGCATTTTTTTTGTAGTGTTGGTGTCCCAAAAATGAGCAAATTACATAATTAAAAGACGTCTTTTGTGACGCTAGATAACTAAAATGAAAATTGATTGTAGTTAGTGGATGAAAAGTGTCTTTAATCCTTATTTTTATTCGTTTATGTGATAAAATTTTATTAGTAATGAAACAAAAGTTCGATAAATAACAATACATATTTTACATATCCAATCTTATAGCATTACAATTATTGAAAAAAATATTTTTGTTCTCTCAACAATATTATTAAAATGCTAATTTTAGTCCTTGAATTTGCCTAATCAGACCGTCAATTTGTTTTGGGCTATTTGCTTAATTTGCCAATATCTTAGTCCAAAACTTCGCCTAATCAAACCGTCAAAATTTGATCAAACTATTAAATATGATTAAATAGATAAAAAAATACATCCAACGAAATTTTGGACTATTTCAGTACACGGATATTAAGATATCGTGTCTAGCCAATAATAAACGAGATCCAAAATACTTGTAGTCCTTGAATTTGCCAATTTTTAACAGTCCATATTGTTATATCTCCGTCAAATGTTAATAAAGATGCCCACATGATCCCCTATTTTTTATGTCCACTTGTGCCTCACGCGCATCTCCATTAGCATTTGACAGAGACATAACAGTTGGGATTACATCTATTCAAATTTGGTGAGTTCAGTGATCAAATTGTATCGCTGAATAATGGAGACCAAAATGGGTGTTACTATTAATATTGTTGAAGGGACAAGAGATTAACCCCTGTCCTAGACACTTTAATTTGTATACAGTCGATTTCAGTATCGCTTACTTGGCAGTCGGAACTTAAAACTCTCACATGAATCCACGCTCAGCGAGAGGAATTATACGAGAAAAGTGACTTGAGAATCAGATAGTTTATGAACTTAATAAATAAATTTAGGTTTGTGCCTCATCCGAAAAATCGAGATCAAATGTGGGGTGCAAGCGAAAACCAAAAAGTACGAGCTTAAAGTGTTCGGAACAAACATATAGAAGTAGAGAGTTAAAGTAGTGAGAGAAAAAACCTATGTAAAACACACTTCAATAATGATATCACATGAGTAAGAAGTAAATTGGCGAGAGGAGATGAAACAGAGGGAATTAGTAATTATCCACACACTCGAGGTATTAAATTATGTTATATTTGTTGAAGGTATTTAAAGACAGTGAAATAACAGAGAACCGACACTTATGGAAGATATAGAATTAGGTTAGTTTTTGAGGAATCAATTGGAGAATCGTTCATTACTGGTTAGACAACAGTATTGAAGAATAAAAATTATGCACAAATACGCGAGAATATAACATGAGGGTAAGATGCACAATCACCGTTCCACTAATCACTAATTTTATTTCATTTTTAAATTGTTCTTCTTTAATTATTAGAGTTTGTACAAGTTTAAAAAAGGTAGGCGGTGAGGAAGAGTTTATTATTGTTTGAAGAAGAAAAAATAGAGATAGAGAATTATGTCGTGTTTCTGCAGACCGACGATCCGATACCAGTCAGAGATTTTTCCAAAACGTGAGTTCAGGGACTTGCTTTTGAATGAGCTTTTATCCTGAGCGAGGAGGTTCAAAAAATTATCCCCGACGGAAGCCGCGGGGAGGGTGCTCCCGAATCGATCTAACAATTAAAATATTAATAGATTTTTCGCGCGAATTCGTATCCAATAGATTAGAAAATATGGGGGGAAACTCACACGTTAGTGAAGAGAGAATTGCCATTTAATGCTTTATTCTAAAAGTGGGACTAAAATTTATTTATTAATTTTTTTAGAGTTAAAAAGTATAATATGGTTAAATAAAAAAACTAAAATTGTAAATGGAGTAGTGAGATAATATGTAAATCGACAAATTTGTCCTTTAAGGAATGATATTCTTTGAAGCTAAACAACAGCTCGTGTGTCTGACATCAATAGAGTAGGTGAGCAGGAAATGCAATCAAAGATTCTTTTGATAACTAAAAACAACCGCAGTTATACTAATAAAGTTTGAACCTCTAGAGATTCGTGCTAAGTGCTATCGCTTGAAGTAATATTAGCTTTTTTTAAAAGCACACGCACATATAATTTTTATTTTACAACACACTAATATCGAGTTATTGGGAGAGGAAGTATTATATTTTGCCTGAATATCTGATGACCACACACATAAATGCTCTAATGCACTATTTAGGAGTGTAGGAGAGGAATAATATATAAATAAGTTTTGCCAGTAACCAGACAAGACCCTACTTCGATACTGATAATATTTTTATTTCTTTCACGGTTTCGACGTACGGGGGCGCTGCGCGATATAGGGATATATTTATAAAAAAGTCACACAAGAATTCAATTATATGGGTATTGATCTTTGTTTGTATGAGCGAGCCACACTTCACCTCATAAAATGTATTTAAAGAACAAGTATCACGTAGTTAATGAATACATCTATCTATAAAACAATGGGCATGCAGAGAATAAGAATCTTAATCAAAGACATCCAAAGACGTATTGAGAGTTAAATCGGTCGCACACGCACACACGAAGACTAGGAACGGTCAATTAATTGCTGTAAAAATATAAGTTTTACCAAAGAGTAACAAATATACGAGCTTCATTAATTATTAGATCAAAAGAAAGACAAAAAAAAGATAACTGCATAAAAGATTAAAGTCCGTAGATCGCCGTTTATTCTTTGTTAGATCACAGGAGGGTCGAGGTTTTAGAGCAAACGTGCGTCGCTGAGAGGGAAACAAAAAAACTTTATCATTCGTGAGTTTTGCGTATACGTGGATATACAATATTGGATACTCTTTCTTACGTGCTCCATTTTATGAAGCTCAATAGGCTTTGATTGTTGAATGGCATTCGTTGGACCTGAGAATAGTATCGCGTCACCGCTTTTTACAACTCCGTGATGTGTGGTGCCTGCTGCTATATATAGTAAAGATATCTGATAGGTGCGTTCTGTAGATGAGCTGTAACAGTTTATTCTAAATATTTTGTGACTACTCTGTATGTTATTACATGGTATTTCATACACCTTTTCCACTTACGGGTGTATCACTTCGGTATTATTGTTTTTTTTTTTCCGCAATAATATATTGGTTAATATATATTGTTATGGTGGTAGTAGATGTTTAAATGGGGTGAGAACCGTATGGTTTAATGTTATCTGTGTGTTTACTTTTTATATACATATTGATACCACATTTTTTATTTTATTATATTATTATTTGAGTATTTTATATATTTTCTTATGAACATTTTTTATTCAAAGAAGAATTAGAGAAATAGTAGTATTTACGTGAATTTTTCATTGATCGGAATGATTAATGGTAATATATGTGGTGAAGAGTAAGCAAATAATCTGGGTCTCGTACTTTATAATACATGATTTTTCTATATGAGGTCATGTCCTGACCTTGATATTCGGCTTGTAAGAGTAAATAGTCAATTTATTAAGTTTATAATTTTAGATTTTATACTTATTAGATTTGACGTCGCTCATCCACACCGTTATTTTTATTGCAGTATATGCATTAGGATTGAACTTATGTATTTATTATATACATGAATGAAATCGCAATCACCAATAAAAGAAATAAGCGAAGAAGTGCGAGAGAGTTAACTATACCCTTACAATTATATAAATTAAGAGAGAGGAAACTCATTTAAAACAGTTACTATATTAGATGTTAACAAAAAACAAATCAATGCGAGCGGACACAAGTTCACATGTCAACTCTATAACAGAATAATCTTAAGAGTAATTGGCTTACCTACTGATGAAGTTGTATATAGGAGAGAGCGCATATCTTCTCATTAAAAGTAATACGGATTATTCATTAATTTTTTTAAATAAAAACGATAGAGAGGTTGCTTCTCACCCATATTTATTATGCCTAGGGTCTTAAAGCTAAAAGATTACTACTTATGGCGTTCTGAATGCGCCGGGTTAACAGTTGTTGGTTAACCACAAGTGTGTTTGAGTATACTAGTTTATTTGATTTGATTTAAACATGACCATTTACAAGAAGGGAGAAGGAACCTGTTGAGAGATACAGTATAACTGAATGGATGTGTTTTCTCAAAGAGATTCTAAAATATATTATTTTGTCCTCAAACAGAAAAAAAAACAAACCTTGAAATAATATAGAGGTTAGTGCAATGAAAATTATTGCACAATTTAGATATTAAAACTTAAAAATAATATATATGGTTTGAATTATTTCGGAAATATATTGTTCAATTAGTAGTTCATGATAATTATTGATATTGATATGGGGTAGAATGAAACTCTAAACACGAGAAAAAGGTATATAAGATCACCGCGAGGTTGCGAGAAGTTGCGAAAAGTGTGTTATAAAATTCTATGCGAGCGAGAGAGTACAACAACTTATAGTTAAAGACCCCAAAATCACACCAAGGAAATTCGAATTAAACCATGTCGTGTATAATTTCTTAATAATATACTAACGACACATTATGTGAACATTAAATAAAGTACAGTATTTTCACACTTACCCTATTGTAAGTTATAGAGATTTATCTCATCGTATCTTTTTATAACTTTATAATTAGCAACTTTGTCGCTGCATCCCAGCTTTTTCTAATCGGTTTACAATTTAAGTTAGTGTGAGTGACAACAATACCTAAGGTACATGTAGATAATTAGAGAATATTTCTAGCTAGAGAAGTTGGCTTAGTCGCAGAACCTTCACACCCAAGTTTAATTGGAAAGGAAATTTATGAACATAAATTATACAGTAGTTGGCAGGTTGGGAGGGCCTTGGGGAAAAGAGAGGAATCTGTGAAAGAAATTGAGAGGACAAAAAGCAGACTCAATGTTCTCTCGTTCGTCGTCGACAGAAAAATTGAATCTTATACCTGGGTGCTCATATTTCTATAAGTTGAAGCCAAGTAAAAGCAATATAAAGAATTACATCTTCCACAAGTGAATCAAGTAGCCCAAATGAAACACTCATCTGTTAATACTAAAAAAGGGGCTAATTTTTATTCCAATAAAAAATACTTAAAGGCAACATGCTAGGCATGTGGCTACATCGTTAAATTGTAAATGAAAAAGTGCATGACGATCAAAAGTGCTAATTTTTATAAATTATGAAACTAAAAGTGCTATTTTCATAATAAATGAGACTAAACGTGACATGGACCTAATTTATGAAACTAAAAATACTATTTCTCTCAAAAGAATACATATATATATTTTATATATATATGGGATCACTTTTAAATTATAATCTATTTAATTATACATATTCTTTAATTTAAAACATAACATGTGTCTAATAGCTAAAGTATGGTAAAACATCTACACTGCTGGCAGGCTAGGATGTGGATGAAAGTACAATTGATGTGTATGTTTTAGTTACTAATAAAACAGACGAGCATTCTGCATTTTTTATAGAGATTTTAAAAAAGCTATTAAATTTACATAAAATAGCTTTAATCTACACTATTATAAAAAAGAAAACTATTTGAACATACCAATTTTAAATTATCCTATTTTATCCTCAAATTAATTTCTTTTCTTCAAAACAAAATTGATCAAAATAGTAATTTCAAAATTTTTTAAACAATCTCACAATTTTACAAAACAAAAAAAAAAAAATTGTCTCACCCACTACTCCATGTTTTTTTTTTTTTTTTTTTAAATGTCTATATTTTTAATAAACTTTCAATTATAAAATATTATTTCTCTGTTATCGCACCCCACGTTTCTTTATTCAAATTTTTTTTTTTCTTATCATGATTTTTTTTCTCCATCTCATATCACAAAAATTTTTGTATATGCTCGCGAGAAGCGCATGCAACGACTAGTAATATAAAAGAAAGATAAATTGTAGAATATTTTAGTTATTTTGTCAAAAAAAAAATGAAGACCACTAGTAAAAAAAATTAGTATTGTATGCAAATATTTTTAGTCATTAAAATTAGTGCCTCGTGCAAACGGGGCACTAATCAAGTTGCAAGCCGCATGATTTGTCGTTGTTTGTGTGAAAGAGGCCATGTGCCTCTCCCAAGCCCCTAGTATGGGGGGATGATGATAAAGGCAAGTGTCTCACATTGGTTGTAGATGAGGAGCTTGAGTGACTTATAAGACAAAGATCTCATCTCCCTAGTGTGGCTCCTTTCAGGAAAAACATATGAGGATCATACAAAATTAGAGTGGATAATACCTAGTGCAATAGGGCACAGATAAAATCGCAAAAATCATGATCTCATGCAATGCAATGGCAACGATCAAGTTGGAAGCCACATCATTTGATGATGTAGGGAAGCGTCCCACATTGGCTGCAGACAAGGAGCTTGAGTGACTAAGCCCCCCCAAACCTCTTCTCCCTAGCGAGGTCCCTTTTTAAGACAAATTCGTGAGGCTCATACCAATCAGAGCGAACAAAATACCACATGCAATGGGGCACCGATCAAGTCGCAAAACGCATATGATTTGGCATCATCTGTGGAAAGATGCCATGTGCCCCTCACAAGCTCCTAGTCTTGGAGCTGATGATTGTAAAGTATCACACATTAGTTGCAGATGAAGAGTTTGACAGGCTTATAAGCCCCAAGACCTCTTCTCCTTAGCAATGCGCCTTTTTAGGACAAAGCCATGATGTTAATACGAATCAGAGCGGACAATAACTCGTACAATGGGGCACCGATCAAGCCGTAAGCCACATCATTTGGCGCTGTCTGTGGGAAAGAGACCATGTGTGCCCCTCCTGACCCCTCTTTTGGGGCTGATGATATACGCAAGCGTCCCACATTGATTGTAGACGAGGAGCTTGAGTGGCTTATAAACCCCAAAATCTCCTCTCCCCAGCGATGCAACATTTTCACGATAATTATTTGAGGCCCATACAATGCCAAAGCCAAAAATACCTCGTGCAATGGGGCAGAAATTGACTCCCGAGCCGCATCATTTGGCTCCATCTGTGGGAACGAGGCCATGAGCCCCTCCTATGCTCCTTGTTTGGGGGCTCATGATGTATCCAAGAGTCTAATATTGGTTGCAGACGAGGCGCTTGAGTGGTTAATAAGCACCAAGACCTCTTCTCCCCAGCAAGACACGTTTTCAGGACAAAATCATAAGGCCCATACGAAATAAGAGCGGGCAATACCTTGCGCAACGGGGCACCAATCGAGTCGTAGGCCGCATCATCTGGCGCCGTCTGTAGGAACAAGGTAATGTGCCCCTCCCAAGCCCTATTCTTGGGGCTGATGATGTCGACAATCGTTCCATATTGGTTACAAACGAGGAGCTTGAGTGGCTTATAAACCCCCAAGATATTCCCTCTCTAGCGAGGCGCCTTTTCAAAACAAACCCATAAGGCTCATACAAAACCAGTGCGGATAATATTTCAAGCAACAGGATACCAATCAATTCGCAAGCCACATTATTTAGCGTTGCCTCTGGGAAAGATGCCATGTGCACTTCCCAAGATCCTTTTCTAGGGGGCTGATGATATAGGTAAGCGTCCCACATTTATTGCAGACAAGTTGCTTGAGTGACTTATAAGCCCCAATACCTCCTCTCTCTGGCGAGGCGCCTTTTCAGGACAAAATCGTGTGGCCCATACGAATCCAGAGCCAAAAATACCTCGCACAATGGGGTATAAGTAGAGTCACATGCTGCATCATTGAGCGTCGTTTGTGAGAATGAGGCCAAGTGCCCCTCCCAAACCCTCGTCTAAGGGACTGATGATGTAGGCAAGCGTCCCACTTGGTTACATACGAGGAGCTTGAGTGGCTTATAAGCTTCAATACCTCCTTTCCCCAGCGACGCGCCTTCTCAAGACAAAACCGTAAGGCCCATACGAAGCCAGAGCCAAAAATACCTCGCGCAATGGGGCACAAATCGAGTTGCAGGCCACATCATTTGGCGCCGTTTGTGGTAACGAGGCTATGTGCCCTTCCCAAGCCCCTTGTCTGGTGGGACTCATGATGTATGCAAGCGTCCTATATTGATTGTAGACGAGGAGTTTGAGTGGCTTATAAGCACCAAGACCTCCTCTTCCTAGCGAGGCGCCTTTTCAAGATAAACCTATGAGAGTCATACGAAGCTAGAGCAGATAATACATTGCGCAACAGAGCACTGATCAAGTCGCAAGCCGTATCATTTGGCGTCGTCTGTGGAAAAGATGCCATATTCCCCTCCTGAGCTCCTCGATTGGGGGGTTGATGATGAAGGCAATCATTTCACGTTGGTTGCAAACGAGGAGCTTGAGTGGCTTATAAGCCTCAAGACCTCCTCTCCCTAGCGAGGCACCTTTTTAGGATAAAACTATGAGGCCTATAGAAAATCAGAGCGAACAATACCTCGCGTAACGGGACACTAATCGAGTTGCAGGCCATATCATCTTGCGCCATCGGTGGAAACGAAGCCATGTACCCCTCCCAAGCCCCTCGTATGGGGGTTGATATGCAGGTAAGCATCCCACATTGGTTGAAGATGAGGAGCTTGAGGGGCTTATATGCCCCATGACCTTCTCTACCTAGTGAGACGCTTTTTCAGAATAAACCCGTGATACTCATACGAAGATAGAGCGAACAGTACCTCGTGCAACGAGGCATCGGTCGAGTCGTGGGCCACATCATTTGGCGTCGTCTGTGGGAATGAGGCCATGTGCCCCTCCCAAGCCCCTCGTCTAGGGGGCTAATTATATAGGCAAACGTCCCATATTGGTTGTAGACGAGGAGCTTGAATGGCTTATAAGCCCCACGACCTCCTCTTCCCAGTGAAGCGCATTTTCAGGTTAAAACTGTGCGGCTCATATGAAGAGCGGACAATACCTTTCACAACGGGGTACTAATTGAGTCGCAAGCCGCATCATCTGACACCGTTTGTGGGAATGAGGCAATGTGTCATTCCCAAGCCCCTCGTATGGGGGTTGATGATATAGGCAAGCACCCCACATTGGTTGCAGACAAAGAGTTTGAGTGGCTTATAAGCCCTAAGACCTCTTCCTAGCAAGGCGTTTTTTCAGGACAATCCCGTGAAGCTCATACGAAGACAGAGCGAAAAATACCTCTCGTAATGGAGTACGGATCAAGGTGCAAGCCGTATCAGGACATCAATATTAATCTTAAGATAAAACCTCATCTGTTGGGTTTTTACACCCTCAAGCAGTGAGCCAAGAACATGATAGAACACAATAAGATTAATCCACAGTAATTATACAATGAAATTACAGAATAATCTGAATACATTGACATAAATCGAAAGCGAGAAATCAAGGCTCAGGGAGCCAATAACCGGGACAAACCCACGCCACAAAGGCTCGCACCAAAGCACCCGCCACCGAGGCCACCACCACCGAGGCACCCTCCACCGAGGTCACGCCACAATGGCCACACCACAAAGGCGATAACTCTTCTTCTGTCCTCCCTACAAACAAGACGCCAACAATGGCTTTTATAAACGGACGCCATTAAAGACGGTGAGAGAGGGAGACGGCGCGGTGGAGACAACAAGAACAAGAAGGAGAAAACCAAAAAAGATGGGGGAGAAACGAGCAGTCATGTGGAGAAGGAGAAGGGTTAGGTTTAAGTGTAATCGGGTCAAGTCGGGGGGGGTCAACGGGTCGGTGGATCGGGGGGCGGGCGGCAACTGGGCCTTTGTGGTTTGGGCCTACCTTAAGAGGTCATGGGCTAAATATTCCAACATCATCAATAACAAGAATAATTTCCAAAGTGAACAAAATAAGAAGATAATTTTTAGTTCTTTTAATTCGAAGGCTTTTTGCAAATTACGACGAATACACCTGGGGTGTTGTATCGAATCCAGCCTAGTGGGACATGTTCAAATCTAAATTATTGGGTATAGATGTTAATATTATAGAACGTGTTGGATTCAAGTTGAGTCTACAATCTTGTCCTACATCCATCTCGAACAATTTCCATAGATATATTTAATCAGAATCCACCGTCAATAATATTTACTAGAATATATTCAATCTATATAAATTATTATTTGTTATTCAATCGGGGTAGTTGCAGTTCCGGAATGGGGCAGGGTGAGTTTTTAGTTTTATTTTTAAACAAATCGATTGGAATAATTTATGTATAATATCTGTCTTATCAAGACAAATACAACAATCATATTTTGATCGATAATATCAAATAAATTATACTTAGATAATTATTACAGTAAAAAAATAATACCTATTATTATAATGGAATAGCATCTCTCACAACTTCTAAAATTATGAAACTTCAACTTTTCGATTGAACTAGTTTCATTAGCGAAACAAAAAAGTGAGTTAGAGGTTGTTACGGTTCGAGACAAAGTGGTATGGTCTCAAATTTTACTAAAGTTAACTAATATGTGTCACGAGTTCGAGTTCGAGTCCGACCACCGTAGTCCGACCAAACTCACCTGAAACTTGCACATTCCATCCCCAGTCGGAGTAGTTGGAGTAACAATACTATGCAAAAGAACCCGGACATCAACACATGCCCAACATATGTATCCCAATCGTTTCCAAATGCACCACATTTGTCTTGTTTTTTCCATTTCTTACATTGATAAGGATATGCAATTAATACGTCAGCCACGTAAGAAAGCAATTGAATAGAATTTTATAATAGTTTTCCCAACACAGAAAATTCCAAGTTCAACTCAATTTTTGACTAATGTTTATTAGACACAAACACATGGCGGGAGTACTATATGAAAATTTTTGTCTATTTCCGATCGAACTAATTCAATTATAAAATAAATATAATATATTTACTATATGATTGGTTACTTTTTCTAAAATTTACATCAATTACAAGACAATTATATTGCAATTGCCATGTAATTAATTCAAATTCGATTGAGACAAATCCGGACAAGAATTTTTCGAGTACTAGATTCATGTTTCAAACCATAAAGAATGTCGGTATAATTAATTGTACTTGCTATATAATTAGCTCAAATTCAAACGACACAAATTCGGACAAAAATTTCCCCAATACTAGATTCATTTTTCAAAGCACAAACAGTGTTCGTATAATTGGACAAAACCTTAGAAGGAAAAGGAAAAAAAAAAAAGCTGTAATTATCACTAATGAAATGAGGAGACTTTTACTGCACTTTTCAGAGTATGGGGCGGATTTTGTAGACTAATTGCACAGGAATTTGAATGCTTAACGTGACAGAATTGACATCCAAAAAAAACGCACAACACTTCAAAAACCATACAGCAGTGTCGGAATTCTTACCAAGCAAAGTCATATGTACATACTGAACACATTACATAGTAATTCTCATCTGTCAGCAGATGCATAGTCAAGTCTACCAATCTAAGTACACGGCTCTTATTGATCTATTGAATCTGAATGTGCAAAATATTACCTGATAGTTTGATGCAGCAACTTTACCACGACAATTTCAGATGATGAATGAAGTTCCCAGAATTAGAATTTGGACGTGTTCGTTTCAATCGTCCATCAATAAGAAACAAATGCCAAAAGAATCAGTATTAGAAACTTCACAGATTCCTTAATGTTTCGGTGAAAACAGCTGCAAATGAATCCAGTTTCTTCTTGGTCCTCGACAGGCCAAACTCTAATCCACCCTCGAAGTTCCTGGATTTGCACAGGGACATCGATGTCTCCGCGTCGATGGAAGGGGATTCGAACTTTTTCGGCCTTCCCCAGCCGTAATCCGCGTCGTAGAGATCGAACCTCGGCGACCCTGCAACCCCAAACAGACGCTTTCCGATCAGTTTCCGGAACTCTGCTGGCCAATCCTCCGCCCCGTCAAGAATTCCCTTCTCGTTATACACGGTCTTCTGTATAGCCAGTCCCAGGCACTCCGCCGCAACCAAGAAACCCTTCTTTTCCTCTCAACAACCCGTGCGTTGACTCCGCCTTGACAAACGCCAGGCAGTTGCCGAAATATGTTGCCGGCAGCGGCGGATTCAGCCGTCCGCGGCAGTCCGCGGCGAAGCCGAAGTACTCAGGCTCGTCGTCCGGCACAGCCCCGGCCTCTGCTTTGACGAGACAGACCCAGACCAGGGCGCAAGTCACTGTGAACGCGGTGATGTGCATTTCGGGCCTTCTCCTCAGGAGAAAGGCTTTAAGCTTCTCGATATCGTCTTTCCTGATGACGAAAGTCGCCCGGACTTTGTTGATAGGGAAGGAGAGACGCGAGGCTCCACGGAGCGGGATCTCTTCAAGAGGTCCCAATATGTGGAATCCAATCCATCTGGATCTGCGACCGCGGTTCTGTCGTAAAACGGCAGTGATTTTTCATCTATCAGCTTAGCGTCGCCGCCGAATCGGTTGACGGAGGCCCAGGCTTTGATGAAACGGACGATGGTGCTGGCATCGCCGATGGAGTGGTGGTTGGTGAAGCCCAAACAAACGCCGTGTCCAGGAAACAGCGTCACTTGCAGAGCTAAAACAGGTAATAAGACGGCATCTGATGAGTGCTTGGCCGGCGGGAGCTGAGGGACGCAGGCGTACAACTCGTCGGAGACTCTGGGGTGTTTCCGGTCAGGTGCTTGAAGTCTTTATTGCACTCAGCGATGGTAAGCGTAACCGAGTCTCCTACGACAAATCGGGAGAAGGGTCTGCCGGATTTGGTGGGGTGAACTATGTTTCCGGCCAGGGGAGGAAATGATTGAGGGTCCGGAGGAGAGATTCCTTGAGTTTGGGAACGATGGTTTCCAAGAACTGGTGTTTAGAACAAGGGAAACGTAGAAGTAGAAGAGAAGACGCTTAACAGGGTGGAAGTAGAGCCAAGTTATATCGAAGTGGAGAAGGGGAAGAGTGAGCTCCGCCACAGTGTCCGGCGACGGCGCGATTTCGCAGCGCTCGATGAGGGCGGCGGCCATTGGGTTTTCGCGAGTTTCAGCCATCAACGGGGTAGGAGAGAAAACTTTTTGGACTTTGGGAAAGTCTTGGGCAGGATTTTTAAAAGGTATGGACGGTCGAGGAAAGGACACAGGCAGAGGGCATGGACATGATTTTACGCAAAGGGAAATTCAAAATTGACTTCAGCATTTGCCCAACTACAAATTTTATTGGGAATTATACTACTTCTCCCTTTGGAATTGAATTTTATATTTTAAATCCTGTATTTTTTTTTTTATTTTAATAATATATGCACGTTATTATGGGTAATTATACACATGACATGTATATATTAATTACAATTAAAATATAAGAAAACATATATATATATATATTGGGATTTTTTTTTAAAAATGGCATTTTTGATACAATAATTTAAAATAATTTGTAATAATGGTACAATGTTTTTCGAAATAGCTTAAAATAATACAAAAAATAGGCTTCTTTTGTGTTTTTGATACTTCCGTTTGATTTTTCACGGCAAGGTCATGTGCGTTGCACGTGGCTGTTAAGTCATGCAACAAGAACCATAAAGAATGATAAAAGTGTACTTTTAGTACTTTGAGTGTACGCAGTGCGGGTTGGGGCCTATTTAGAGGGTGTTTGACTAAGTTTATAAACTCCTCAAAATATCTTATAAGATGTTTGAGAGCTTATAAGCTCAACCAAAGTGTTTGGCAATTTTTTTTTTTAAAAGAGCTTATAAGTTTTCGAAATAAAATGTTTTGAATCTTATAAGTTCTTTAAAAAGAAATTATATTTTCTAACTTTTTTATAAAATCGCATAAGCTATATAAAATTATTATGTCAAAAGACAAAAATATTCCTATTTATGTACTCACATATTCTCTCTGTCTCTCTCTTTGTCTGGCTCTCTCTTACACAAACGCGCGCACACACACTCTCTTTCCTTCTTTAGTATTTCAAAAACTTCTTTTACTATTTAATTTTTTTAACATTCGAAAAAGAGAAAATATTTTATTATTTAATAATAAATTATTATAGTTAAATAAAAATAAGATTGGTATCGATATTATATTTATTAAGAAAGTATAAATTTAAGACATTATAAATTATACTACTAGCAATAATCATTGCATTAACAAAGAAAATATTAAATATATATCTATATTAATATTCGATTAGCATGAATGTATATATTATTTTTATTCAAAAGTTTAGATAATAATTTGTCATTTTTTTTTCGTTATTGTAAAAAGATTATCTAGTAAATTTTTATTTGAAATTAAACAAATGTGTATTATTTATAAAGCGTTTGATTTTTTTTAAAATAAAATATGTCAAGAAATAACAGCTTATTTGATTCTAATGGTATACATGTTCATTTTAGTTATTTTACCAAATTAAAAACCTTATTATGCCAAACACTCTATAATATAATAAGATGTTTTCACGTCTTATAAGCTTTAACACCTATTTTAGCCAAACACTTTAAAAACTTATATTTTAAATAAGATCCAACATCTTATAAGCTCTTAAAACATCTTATAAGATGGAGGAGCTTATATGATATTTTAAAAAAGGTTAGCCAAACACCGTCTTAGATAATTTTTTCGCCTAATCCAATGTTTGATATTTTTATGGGAAAATTTAATAGCAATTTTCAAAATATTTGGAAGCTTTGCTGCTAAGCTTCTTCTCTATTTGGAACATTCAGTCTTAAGGGTTTTTGCCCCCTGCTTCAAAACAACAAAATGTTTTCGTAATTACAGTCTTTTCTTTTCTATTATGTTTTTTTGGATCGTGAAGTTTACTCTTTTCATCGAAAAAATGCAAGTACATTTTATATAATCTTTTAAAGTTGAGACTACTATTTCGATTGGCTTATTTTGTTAATTTCATTGTCCTTTAACTTTTTAAAGTAACATTTTGATTCTATATTTTTTTGCAATTATAGACATTTTTTAAACCGGAGTTCATCCTTCTCGAACTGTGAAGATGAACTCCGATCAGAAAATGACTGAAACCCTGAAAATTAAAAGAATTCATGACAAAATGTAAAATTAAAAAATTAAAGGATGAAAAAGTCAAATAATCGATGTTAAAGGACAAAAATTTTCCTTTTAACCCAAATCCATGTGTTGCAAGACTATGAGCAATCGAATCTAAGTACGACTAATGATAGAGAAACAAATAGAAATAAAACTAGACCTGAAGTTTCTACACAAGTCATATCGGTCTTCTACGTGATTTACCCAATGTGATATTGTGAATGTGCGAATTATCTCCTTATAAAAAAAATAGTAATTTACCTCATGTGTTTTTTAAAATGAAGCAATTTACCCTCCTGTCTAAGGAGGTAAATCGTTCATTTTAAAAAACATAGGAGGTAAATTGCTGCATTTTAAAAAATACAGGGGATAAATTGCTAATTTGTTTTATAAGAAGGTAATTTGCATATTTACAATATCATAAAGGGGTATATTGCATTAAGAATTACAAAAATTCCTATGAAAGAATTGTTTTTTACCTCCGTTTGATATTAAAAATCGAGAAAAGTACCTCCCTCCTTCTAACACTGTATCTCAGGCATCCCAAATGCGAGTTGGGCAATTTCACTTGTGCAATGACAAAAAATGCCTCCTTTCTCCAAACAAGTTTGAATCATTTCCTCCAAATAAGTCTAATCGAGTCGTTTTTGACCAAACAACTACCTGTATATTATATTAGACACCATTGCACGTAGTATTTATGTGCATAATTTTGCTAATATTTTTATATTTGTTCCTATATATTAAAATTTGTCATTTTTTTACAATCTCACATGCAAAAACTGTTAATAAGTTTTTTTAATGCATTAATTATCAATACATATATTTTAGTAGAACCAAATTAAAAATTAAAACTTTGTACAATATATATTATATCAGTAGTGATGATTATATTTACATGCAACACAAATACTAATATGTTATTTTTAATTTAATTAACAATAAAATTAAACAAAGTGAGTAACTTTAATTTGTGAGTGCCATAGAATAATTTTAAGGGATGTAATTGAATAGTTAATTTAACATGAGTTGGGAAGTTAAATAAGTTCTATCAATGCAAGGACATTTTTTGCATTTAAAATTTTTGGTATAGAGGTATTAAAATTACCACTTCACGTCTATAAATCCTCTTTCTTTTATAATAGCATACACACACACACACACACACACACACACACACACACACTAGTTGTTATGACACGTCATCCCGGCATGCATATAATAAATATTTTTTAAACTTTAAAATATATTATACATAATAATAAATATATAAACCAACAAATCACATTTTAAAAAATAGATAAATAAAATAAAATTAACTTAGAGATATTATATACCAAAAAACTATTCATACCGCGGTATCACAAACCGTTGTTTGTAAATGAATAAAAGATCTTCTGTTTTCTAATATTTTAAAGACATAGACCAAAAAAATATTAATTGTAAATATGAAAAACTAAAATGTGAAATAAATTAAACAAAAATTTAAAAATATATATCACCACAAAATTTTATTAAATTATATATAAATAAATGCATATATAAACTATGTAATCAGATTGTCCATTCGTTGGAATATATTGTAGGGAATGGATCGGATTTTTTCTTGTGGCAGGATCCATGGCATTAGGCAGGAGTGTTATTGCACGTTAACCCTAGCCTAACAACACTCACAGGCCTACCCCTGATACAAGACTGAGTACAGTTATTCATAACGGAGAGTGGGAATGGCCGACTTCTAGGGCCTCCGATGTGGCTGCAGTTCGTGATGAGCTACCTCCCATTCGGGAAGGGAGGGATGAAGTCCAATGGAAGGGTCCCTCAGGTAAGTTCTCTGCAGACTAGCATATAAATTGTTTAAACCGGACTCGCCTTGTGTTTCCTAGGCATGTTTATTGCATGGGCCATTCAAAATTACTAGAAATTGGTTCTTTCTTTCGTTAGCTATTTTGTAAAAGCTTTCTACCGCAGATAAGGAGTGGTTGCATATTATCCCTACATATTGTGTGTTGTGTACTGACAATGTACTCGAATCGCATATACATTTGTTCTTTGATTGTCCCTTCTCTAGGAGATGTTTAGCAATATTGAGACACGAGGTGCAATTTGTACTATTAGGATCTAATTGGCAACAAGTTTTGGAGTGGGCTTATCGCAGATGGAGAGGAAAGCATCTCCTGAAGGCGGCTTATAGAGCAACCTTCTCATCGATAATTTATCACAGTTGGCTAGAGTGTAACAATCGTCGATTCAAACAGAGTTGTCGAACACCGGATCAGATTGCTAGAATTGCTGTCGAGCATATTAGATTTCGAATCTTGAGCGAGAAGCGCAACCTACTTTACAGTCATCTATTTTATATAAAATATGGTATATAGCTTGAGATTAATCGAGTTTTTGGTTGTACACAGTATACACTTTCTTTATATTTATGCAATTTATATTTCCCAAAAACAAAATATATAACATAGATAATTTAACAAAAAATTTTTTTTTTTCATATGTTTCATTGTCTTCTTCCCCCGACAAGTCCCCCTATTACCTCTCTAACCTATCTTCTGGGTCGATTGCGAAGAAGTAAACCAGCCTAGGCGAAGCCTTCCGTCATAGAACTCTAAATTACGCCATTGATTATTGTTCTACACACCCAACAATAAATAAAAATGGAAAAAATAGAATTTGTCCTATGATATAAAAAATGAGCAAAAACAAATCTCTATAAAAAATAAAATAGCAAATTACACTGTGTGTTAGGAAAAATGAAGTAAATTATACGCTCTATCTAAACTATTGATAGGGAATAATTTACTTCACTAAATGAGATTATACAAAGTTGATTTGTTACGTTAAATTTGAATCGTTGGTTTAATTTGATAAACTAGGGTTTTCTTTCTCCAGAAATTGGGTGCATTTGTATCATTGTTCCTAAGACTTTACATTCAAATTTACCAGGGAGGCAGTATGTTTGATTTTTAGTATCATGAGAAAAGAAAATGGTAATGTTTTTCTTCATATAAGCTTTTTTAAATATTTTTATAAGCACAAAGATAAATTGCATTAAACCTCCACGTAGCTAGATAGGAAATAGATCATTCCCTGGCAGTCACTCTCCAAGACGATATTGGTTCATCCTTTCCACAGGGCAAATTCCAAGCCTGCACGTGCTGCACACACTGGGCTAGTACAGAGTACTCGAAGGTGGGGTGGCAGAGGAGTCGAGTTCGCGAGCCCGCTCGAGTTGGAGCTCGAGCTCAAAAGATTCTGTCCTTGCAAGCTTTTCATATTTTTATGTTTTTTATATTTTAACTTCAGGGATAATTTCACTTTTCGTACCCTAACTATATTCTAATTTCAGTTTTAGTACCCAATGTTTCCAAGCCATCAAAATTGGTACCCAAAGTTAACAATTTTCATCCAAATGAATACCTCCCGTTAAATTGACCGTTAAATTTAACGGTCAAGCCATTTTGGAGGAAAAAATAGGTTGTAGTTTGTCTAATTAAGGGCATTTTTTGCTACTATTTCATTCACCACACAAATTAGAGTTGAAAGAGTCAAATTGTGGAAAATTTTGCAAAGAAGGATGAATAGAAATAGAAACTAAAAATAAATTGATGAACGATGAACAGTTACACTTGTCAACAACAACACTTCAACACTTCATTATGGTTGCTCTCTTGAGTGCTGGGGGGTTGAGATGTCCCAATAGGCATCTCTTCAGCGTTGAAGTGTTGAAGTGTTGTTGTTGTTGACAAGTGTAATTGTTCATCGTTCATCAATTTATTTTCAGTTTTTGTTTCTATTCATTCTTCTTTGCAAAATTTTCCTCAATTTGACTCTTTCAACTCTAATTTGTGTGGTGAATGAAATAGTAGCAAAAAATGCCCTTAATAAGACAAACTACCGCCTATTTTTTCCTCCAAAAATGGCTTGACCGTTAAATTTAACGGTCAATTTAACGGAAGGTATTCATTTGGATGAAAATCGTTAACTTTGGGTATCAATTTTGATGACTTGGAAACATTGGGTACTAAAACTGAAATTAGGGTATAGTTAGGGTACGAAAAGTGAAATTATCCCTTTAACTTCATATTGAATATTATATTAGTTTTATATTCAAAGTTAACTATATATTATAATTATTAAGTAATATTACATATTTTAAATTTAGCTAATGATAAAATATGGTATTTTTATTAATATATGTAATCTGTATAAAAAATTAAACTTAATCAACAAGTTAGTAAGTTCATTATTCTCACTATATATTTTTTATTTTATATTAATTGTTGAATTTTATATTATCTAATAGTTTAAGAAAATTAGGAATATATTTTTGTTAAAATAATTTGAACTGGTCAATCTAACATAATAAGTAAGTATTCTAATTTTATTTTTAATTATAAATAAAAAATTAAAAAAGTTCAAGCTCGGACTCAAGTTTAAAATTATGTGCTTTTGAGCTCGCAAAGCTCCAACTCGAGTTCAAAATCAAAAGTTTGAGTATGCCGTGGACGCCTTCATAAAGTTTTTGGAACTTGTGGGGATGAACATTCAAAGAGGAGCAACGCGTGTAGCCAATCGGAGGTGAAAAATCGAAAAAGTATTATTTTTTATTTACTCTTGGTTTTTTTCCTTTCTCTATAGCCTAGATTATATTACCTCTGTGTTTAATATACCGATAGCCCGAGAACATTAAAAAGTATGCGCCTTGAATGTCGATATTGCTTTTTATTTAGGGCTTCCTCCATGTTTACGGACCGATCCACTTCATTTCAAAATAAAACGGAATGATTGATTGGTTGTCAGTAATCTATACAGGAAATATATTGAGTATGCCCTTCCATGACATAATTAAAAAATTGTTGTAGTACTGTATTAATATTGTACAATTTATCTTATTGTTTCACTTGCTAAAACACTTCAAAACACATGCCATGCCATAGCACTATAACATTTACAAAATTTGTCAATAGTTTAACAAATGTGGTTATTTCTAAAATTTTATCGCTTTGTTTTCGCAACGAGATGCCTCGAGCTTTAGATCTAGCATGTATATATCTTCAGCAATTCAAGCGATTTTCATAGACGGCGCTAAATTGATGGTACATCAATACTAAATTTTTATTAGTTAGGAGTGCAATTTAGCATGGTTATATTAGAATATAATACAAATCTCTTTTTTCTCTTTTTTCCCTCGTCCCCTTACAATGAGGCATTATACTAATACGACTACAATAATTAACGCTGGTAAGAATAAAATACTATTTTATCCCTCACGTATCCTGGTCTATTACATAAGATTAATTTACCAAGGTCATTTTAGTAATTTGCTATATTTGAGTCGATTTGATATGTCAATCTTGTATTTTGATTTGATTTCTTTTCTTTTTTAACACTTTTTTTTTTTTCAGACAGAAAACGTATTCTCTTTGCGAGGAGAGAGCTACGATTGTTTTAATTACTATAAATATCGGTCACGAGGATCTCTACTTTCTCTGCAAAGAATATACATCTGAGGCTTGCGCCCGGGTCTGTGGCTGTCTCGTCAAAGCAGAGCCGGGGGCTGAGTGCTCGTACGATCAGAGTCCTGGCAGTACTTCGCTTTCGCCGCTCGGGACTGCTCGGTACACATGAAATTAAACCGACACTCTAGCTGCGGCAACAATTCGGCAACTGTACCTGGCGTGAGTTGTCAAGGCGGAGTCAACGCACGGTATGTGAGAGGAAAGAAGTGAGTTCTTTGTGCGGCGAGTTGCCTGGACTGGCTATATAATACAGAAGACCGAGATATTATATAACGAATAGATATAACGGATTCTGACGGAGTGTGTCGGTGAATAGTCTGAGGGAATTTTATGGACCGACGCAGAAGTTCCGAGATCAAACTCTCGAAGCGTGAAATAGCGTACATAGATTGGATTAGTCAGAGGTACAGCCGAGGTATACTCTCGAATTCCTATCATACTCAGAACTCGAAAAGTATCTACGAGACTGTGCCTGAATAATGGGTATTCCCGAAATGAATTAAGCTGCGCATACACCTCACTGGTTAGGTCTTACTCTCATAGGATGCACCATCTCGCGGACCACTAGTCCCTGACAATATTATATGCGAGAAGAATCCTTTATGATAGCATATCTTCGTAGGGAAGTCGTGAGAATTTTGCTAGCGAAGATTTTTTGGCCTATCGCAGAGACAATAGAAGCAACGAATAACTAATGAGATCTCTATGCTATTGTCGCTGTGTTGTTCGTCACCGCCAACACATTCATATTTGGGACACGTTATGAAAGTTATCTATGTAATCCATTACCGAGCTTTTGTTTGGCGGCATTGTTTCTATGATGGTACGATAAACGAAACACGTCGCCTCAACTAATGTCTAATAATTCTTGTGTGATCCCACCCTTTTGCAATTGAATATTCATCATTCTATGTAATGCATAGTAATTTTATATCTTGCTCTTTTCTTGTTCAAAAGAAGGTAAAAGTTCGGCATGCATCAATTACTCATCTCTGGTCTCTCCACTTTAATATTGTTTACATTCAGATTTCAATTAGTAGTTCAATAAGAGATTAAGCCGTTACTATTCATATAGAGGATAGTATATTTGTGACTAGTGTCTCGATGTGACAGATGTAGAATTACTATGTAATTGTGTATCAGCAATTTCAGTACTCGCTAACATTTTATATTATAGTGTTATCTTCTGGTTTTTAATGATAAGTGACTCTCATGACACTTAGTCTGCGAGTCATGACTCTATATGAAACTGGTGTCTTCTGAGTGGCGATATTCTTCCTAGAAAAAAAAAAAAAAGTATATTGAATTCGTTGATGTCAGCGTAAGCATTCAAATTCCTGTGCAATTAGCTACAAGGAGATTCCGCCCTAAATTTACGTATAGAGTTAAGAAATCTGCCTCGTTTAAAAGTCCCCTCATTTCATTAGTGATAATTACAGCTTTTTTTTCCTTCCTTCTGTTTGTTTATATTTCCTCATTATATTATCAGTAATACACTGATATCTCTCTAGTGACTTATGAAATTTACTTGCACCATAATGAATTAGTGCGAAGTTGAAAGTGAGACTAATTGTCTCGTGTATGACTGGAATACTCTAGATAAGTTCGTGTTTATGTGAAATTGTAGTAATGTAGATCATAGACAACGAAGCTAATACTTATGCTAATTAGTTACGACTTAGTAGCACTGAGTACATTTATATAAAACATCATATATAATCCGTATCATTTTCTTTATAGCGTTTATAAAAGACTTGATCAGATTATTCTTCTAGTACTCGAAATAAATATACGTGGGTCAGAGAGATTATTGTAGTTTCAACCTGATGATATATAATGAAAATATAAAAAACATTCTAGAGTAGAGCTGAAAAATGCCCTCTGAATATATATATTATGGTCTTGTTTACAGTGATTTGAAATTTTTAAGTATACTCTAGAACTCCAATCATATAATGTGCAAATAGTGATTTAATATACTCTTTAATTTTTACTTATTTTAAACTACCCCTTATTAATTGAAATTAGTTATAATCCGGCGAAAGTCGGAAATATAGAACTACAAATTCAACTTATTTATCTAATTCATAGTACCTCGCCCGACCGATGTTGTTTTGAGTGTTATCTGCATAACTCATGTGTATCAAAATATATATAATGAGTGGGGAACTGGCAGCTATTAACTCTGTTGAAGTAATAAAAATTCATATTATATAATAAGATAAATTTAATTTCTCTCACATAGACTTTCTTTAAAGTGTAGCTATCCGGTGCAATAAATTCTTGACTATACACTTATCTATAGTAAGAAATGCGTAAAAAGAGAAGGCAGAACATATATAGTGGAGTGTCTATATCTCGAGGACACAATATTTGGGGATACCAAATGATGGTGTTTAAGCGTCAGATGTATATGACTCGTCTGGTTTCCTATTTGCATAGCTCAAATGTATTACTACTGAGACTACTCCGTACTGGTGATGATGTAAAATGGTTAGCGAGTATACAAGGAGTAAGAGATGTCTGCGTTCGTACATTACGTATCGCTTCTAAAACTCATCAGTAATACAAACTACAGCAAGGTGACACATATTATAGATATAAACTTTAGGAGTAGAATATATGTGCACATTAGCCACTATAATTTCGCGTCGAGATAAAAGACTGCTATATCGTGACACGAGCCTAAATGAGATATCTCCTCACTCGTTTTTGTTTATCGTTGTGTCCATTAACTTCAACACTCCATTACTCATAATTCTTAAAAGTTGAAGAGATGTTTGTTTAAATTTAGAAGTTGTGAGAGATGTATTCCATTATAATAATAGGTATTTAATTTTTTACTGTTAATAGTTTGTAGTATGTAGTGTCGTCTCTTGATATAATATCATGCGAATAATCTGACACCATCGAATACACACCATCATACATCATGATGTTCGATACGTATTCGACTCACGCACCTTCCCCCCCTTTGCCCTTCGTATCTTCACCAACCATCTCACCACATTGCATACATACCTCGTGTATCCCTCTCAACCAATCCGCAATTATCGGTCTATTAAACCTACTCCCCATACCAAGCAAAGAGAAATACAGTCTACTGACTACAAGCTATGCCATCTCATCCTCGCAGGATAAGAGAACTGCAACACCCCGATTATAGGAAGTAACTACGACAATAGATACATAGAATAAGATTTTTTTATAGAGTTGAAATATGATGATCTTTAAATCATCTGACGAGGATCGCGTATATATACAAATATATTTTATAAGTCTAGTGATACTTCATATGAGAGATAATATCGATCATCGTAGAAACATGAAATTATAGATATGGATGCACTGTGGTTCGAGTACTCAATTCTGTGATCCAACTAGCGATATCTAGTGATTGGAGATAACTGAGGACGGGTGTATAGCTCTACATAATTTAGGAAGTCGATTACGACCACACTTCCCACTAGGGCTGTATATATTATCAGCATTCACGAATCACCTCTAGCTGCCTCTTCGCTCGTCAAATGATGCAACATACGCGCAAACCTTCTTGCTGATAAAACGTAATATTATTCTATCCCTTATTCTATTTTTGTTCCACTTTTTGTTAAAATTAAATATATCTAATTTAATTAGTTTTTAGATTGATGTTGGAATATTTAGCCCATGACCACTTAAGGTATGCCCAAAACCACAAAGGCCCAGTTGCCGCCCCGCCCCGATCACCGGACCCGTTTGACCCGCCCCGACTTACCTAGATTACACTTAAACCTAACCCTTCTCCTTCTCCACTGACTGCTCGTTTCTCCCCCCATCTTTTTTGGTTTTCTCCTTCTTGTTCTTGTTGTCTCCACAGCAGCCGTCTCCCTCTCTCACCGTCTTTAAATGGCGTCCGTTATAAAGCCATTGTTGGCGTCTTGTTGTAGGAGGACAGTGAGAAGAGTTATCGCTTTGTGTGTGGCCATTGTGGCGTGACCTTCGGTGTGAGGGTGCCCTCGGTGGTGGTGGCCGGTCGGTGGCGGTGCTGGTGGCGAGCCTTTGTGGCGTGGGTGTCCCGGTTATTGGCTCCCTGAGCCTTGATTTCTCGCTTTCGATTTATGTCAATGTATTCAGATTATTCTGTAATCATTGTATAATTACTGTGGATTAATCTTATTGTGTTCTATCATGTTCTTGGCTCACTGCTTGAGGGTGTAAAAACCCAACAGATGAGGTTTTTATCTTAAAGATTAATATTGATGTCCTGATACGGCTTGCCACCCTTGATCCGTATCCATTACGAGAGGTATTTTTTTCGCTCTGTCTTCGTATGCAGCTTCACGGATTGTCCTGAAAAAACGCCTTGCTAGAAGAGGTCTTAGGGCTTATAAGCCACTCAACTCTTTGTCTGCAAACCAATGTGGGTGCTTGCCTATATCATCAACCCCTATCGAGGGCTTGGGAATAGACTAACATTGCCTCATTCCGACAAAACGGTGTCAGATGATGCGCTTGCGACTCAATTAGTACTTCCGTTTTGAAAGGGTATTGTCCGCTCTTCATATTGAGCCGCACAGTTTTAAACCTGAAAATGCCGCTTCCACTGGGGAAGAGGAGTCGTGGGCTTAATAGCCATTCAAAGCTCCTCGTCTACAACCAATATGGGACGTATGCCTATATAATTAGCCCCCTAGACGAGGGGCTGGGAGGGGCACATTGGCCTCATCCCACAGACGACGCCAAATGATGTGGCCCACGACTCGACCGAATGCCTCGTTGCACGAGGGGTACTGTCTCGCTCTACTTCGTAGAGTTATCACGGTTTATTCTGAAAAAGCGTCTCACTAGGTTTACGAGAAGTCATTGGGCATATAAGGCCCCTCAAAGCTCCTCATCTTCAACCAATGGGGATGCTTACTTGCATAATCAACCCCCATACGGAGGGCTGGAGGACATGCTTCGTTTTCCAGTCTAATATTAATAATTAACATAGTATTTTTTATTTAAAATGAATATATAATACAAAAAATACATTCAACTAATGTTTTTTTTTTTCAATAAGTAATATTAGTTTAGATTTAAATACTTTAACATAGTTTTCAATATCAAATTAATTGTATATATAAGACAAAGTATACACTCAACTAAGTTTTGAATTTTTTATTAAGTAACATCATTTTAAATTTACTAATATAACATAGTTTTTGATTTAAAATGAATTATATAATACAAAAAATACAAGTAATTTTTTATTATTTCAGTATAACTAATATCATTTTAGATTTAGGTATTTTAACATAATTTTTCTTATACAACAGATTATATAATATAAACAAAATATTCATCTAATTTTTTAATTTCAAAATAAATAATATCCAATTTAAATAAACATAGTTTTATCTAAAATGAATAATAATACAATCAACTAATGTTTTCCAATATGTAATACTAAATATCATTGTAAAATTAGGTACTTTAACATAATTTTTTTTTATCTAAAGTAAATTATATAATACAAATAATACATCCAACTATGTTATTTTTGGTATTTTATATATAGAGTTGGATATATACAAAATTATTTAAAAATTTATCTATAATATCATAATTGTCTATTAATAATGTATTACATATGAATAAATAAACAATAAAAAATAGATCGGGGACGTTCTGGTACAAAACTCATAACTCGCCGCAGACCCCGTTTGGTCTAATATTTTAGGACCCGGACCCAATAATATGAATACCAAACCCGCCCTGCCCTGCCCCAAAAAATCGGGTCCAATTGTCATCCCTAGTTTTGAAATTCTAAAGGAAATTCATCTTTTCATTATTATTTATGAAGGTAAAAAG